>JANTPZ010150003.1:4788-18938 GCA_025593235.1 Vachellia pachyceras
TCAAATCCAATAAATTTGTTCTGTGATAATAATGGTGCTATTGCATAGACAAGCATATACTCAGGCTATTTCACCTTATCATATTAATTAATGATAGATGTGATATCAAAATATGCAATGTATTTGGACAAAACAATGTTGATGATCCTCTTAACAAACTGCTTGCACAATCGAAACATGAAAGTCATGTTAGGACAATGGGAATTTGACAAATCAATGATTGTACCTAGTGCAAGTGGGAGGATGTTGGAATTGTGCCCTAGGGGCCAATCATTGTACATCACACATTATTTATTTTAATGTATTTTCTCCATTTAATTATTATAACTTTTACATGTTTATTATGATAATTGTATCCATGGGCAAATTATGAATGTTGTCCTTAATGTCCCTGGTCGATTATCTATGTGGGAACAAAGATAAAGTAAGATCAGTATGACTTTGATAAGGTATGGAGATACGAGTCAAAGTCATAGGCACTTGTATGAGTACAAGGTGCTGGATCGACCCGCTATGAGAAAGCTGCATGGATTAAGTCATTAGCTTATCTCATATGTAATCATATCATAATGCCCTTTGACTTGAGATCATCATGGATTCCTACATGAAAGTCACTAAGCTTTGACCTAGTTAAAAGTCACCTTTGACCGGGTGGTGATAAAGGCTATAATCGGGTTTAAGGGTTTTTATGTGGAGGAATGTGAGTGATCAAGATGGAATTTGTCCCTTGCATTAGTTGAGAGATATTACTGGGCCCCTTGATGAGTGAGTCTGAGAAATGTATGGCCATACTGTAACGAAAAGGGGTTTTCATTTCTTTGATCAGACAACTCAGGGATCGAGAAAGTAATGGTCGGGAGTAGGAGGATGACGTCATCTATGCCTCATCCTTGACCGAGATATCGCATGACAAAAGGGACGTGATGTGGTTGCATAAAAGGTTATGTCGTGTTAACAATCCCCGTATGATTTGGGTAGTCGTAATGTCTTGCTAGAGACCGCTTGCGACTTGTGGGCTTATGGTGAGATTAGCCCACTGCCAATTTTATATGGGCCTACAGGGTCGCACGCAAGAACAGCCCAACATAAGCTTTATTTCTAGGGTTTATTCAAATTTTAAATATATGTATATATATGTTGAAATTCGAAATTGCACAATATTATGTAAATAATATTTGTGTGTGTTAGTTTAATATTTAATTTATTTGATAAATTAAATAACTAGCATTAATAAAAGATTAATCTTGGATTATTATGCACTACATGAGCTTCATAAAATATGAGTGCTCGTGAACAGAATAGGCATCCATTCTGAATTTGAATTCACTCTTGAGCCACGAAACCTTAGAGAGAGAGAGAGAAACGAAGAGGCGCTAGCACGCTGCTATTGTTGGAGATTGTTCGCGTGGATACCGGTAGAGGGAGGCGATTGAATGAACGTCGGCTCCTCGTGATCGGAAGCAAGAGCGTGGAGGTTGTGGAATCTGAAGAGATTCAGACGCAAAGGAAGGATCAATCTCAAAACGCAAAAGGTACGCCTTCATCTCCTCGATCTAAACGCCTTTGATAGATCCGTATTTGGGATTAGAAAATTTTAAATTCCGCTGCGTGTACGTCCTAAAATCCCAATAGCTGGGCCCCTATGGAGGGTGGATTGTAAAGTCCCACATCGGTTGGGAAGGAGAACGAAGCATGCCTTATAAGGGTGTGGATACCTTCCCCTTATGGACACGTTTCCTGGGTTATTGTAGAAACCTAGGAAAACAAAACACTGCTCTGTTTGCAACAGAGACAATATCTACGATGGAGGGCTCTGGGGATGTTTCAAGTGGTATTAGAGCCAGGTCTCCGGTCGGTGTGCCAGCGAGGACGCTGGGCCTCTATGGAGGGGTGGATGTGAAGTCCCACATTGATTGGGAAGGGGAACGAAACACTCCTTATAAGGGTGTGGATACCTTCCCCTTGTAGACGCGTTTTTTGGGTTATTGTAGAAACCCAGGGAAATAAAACCCTACTTTGTTTGCAACAGGGACAATATCTACAATGGAGGGCTCTGGGGATGTTACAAGTGGTATTAGAGCTAGGCTCCGGTCGGTGTGCCAGCGAGGACGCTAGGCCCCTTGGGGGTTGTAAAGTCCCAAATCGGTTGGGAAGGAGAACGAATCATGCCTTATAAGGGTGTGGATACCTTGAAATCTTCAATCAAAGCACCATAGAGGAAAATAATCTGATCAAATGGAAGAATAGAGCTCATAGATCAATTCTAGGGAAGAAATCAAGCTTGAATCATCAACTTACCTTGAGTTTTGCTTGACTTTCGCACTTTTTGTGCTTTCTCTTCCTCCACGGTTTTCTCTCTATTTTTGCAGGATTGTGCACGAAATTGGGCAGAAGAAATGGCTTGGAATGAAAGAGAAAAATGGCTTTAATGACAAACCACATTAATCCAACGGTTGAGATCTTTTCTTACAATTTATGTTCAATCTAATGGTTAAAACTTTACCAACACCTCACACACTTTAAAGCTTCTTATTGGTTCTCATAAAGTGGCCTTTAATGCTTGTACTAATGGATAGAATCTGGTTAGGGACTTAGTTCCTCCAACCAAATCGATTGCCATTCGGTTACTTCTACCGATTACACTTTTTACCGATAAACGTAACTTTATCCCGGTAAATTTTTCTCTGCTTTTCTGGAGATGTTTTATTCTTCTTTTAATCTCCATATTTCCTTTACTCATATGGCAAAAATATTTATCCAAAAATACCCCTAAAATTCATCCAAAAATAACAGTGTAATTTTATCTTGTCAAAAATCCCTGAAAAACGTATTTCCAACGGGCAACTAACTTTTTAGGGTATTAAAAATTTCTATAATTTTCACTGATACTCTAGCCCTTTTCCTTTCAGCAAATTGCCCTCCAGATTATCTAAAATTAATTTTTGAATAAAATTATAATTTCAGGATTTTTGGATCTTTTTCCTCTGTTCTGGAAATTCGCCTAGGTCGTATATTGGGCAATAATTTTATAAAATATTATAAAATTCACTTTATTTTTCTATGCCCTGAACTCAACTGATTAAGGTCTCCTGAAACCTCAAATAATTATTTTCGGCCATTAAATCTTCAAAATTCTATAAATAAAAGTCGTGGCCGATTTTCAGCAATCTGTCGAATCTCTGTTAATCAATGAGTTCTGCTCTATCTTTTGGACATCTGTGACTTTTTCTGATATTTTGGTCAACTGTTTGACTTTTTTGACTTTGACTTTGTCAAATGACCAAAATGCCCTTACATTTCTCTTAATTACCAAAATGCCTTTATTTTGTTTATTCTTTCAAAATTCCCATTTTACCCTTGACTTTTTCGTCCTTGATCTTTTGTTTATTGACCTTTTTCTTCCCAGGAGGTCACCCATCTTTACATTACTCCAAGGCTAGCACGCTTAACTGCGAAGTTCTTAAAAGAATTCAAATCATTAGGGCTGGGTTAACTTTAATCTTTCCATTCCATTAACATATACTTTTTCTGTACTTTCTATGTACGGGTTCTAACTTGACTTTTGATTATCGGTTTGACCCTTTATGTCTAATGACCATATTACCCTTGGTATTTTTATTTAATGACATTTATGTCCTTGGCTTACATTCTTAGTAATTTCATAGCCTTAGGACTAAATTGACCAGGGTCTCTTTAATCCATTGACATCTTCTCTTTCTGTACTTTTATTTCTGGCCTTATCTTATCTCATAACTATCGGTTTGGCCTCTAGTTCAATATGTAGAAAAAGGATGGATATTACAATAAGACCAAAATCTTGCAATTTTTATATCGACACTCGAGCACAAATGAAGCAATGCTCGAGTATTGGTGAAAATGGGACTATTGAAGAAGTGATGGATTCAAATTCTCGAGCATTTAGTGGAAGCACAAGTAATGCTCGAGCATGCAATCTTAATGCTCGAGCAAGGTAAGTGTTTTTTTGGCTCGAAGACCACAATGCTCGAGCATTAGTAAGTTAATGCTCGAGAATTAGGCCCTCTTTAAGCATTTGTTCATCTTCCAGTTTCGATGCTCGAGCACTAGGGTACAACGCTCGAGCACCAAAAAGTTGATGCTCGAGTATTGAACCTCTTTGGGGGATCTATTCATCTTCTGGCCCTGATGCTCAAGCATTGTGACACAACACTCGAGCACCAGGGTACAACACTCAAGCACTAGGTGCTAATGCTCGAGTGTTAGCATGTTTATACTCATTTTTGCCCTCAACACTAGAGCACTGAGAGTTAATGCTCGAGTGTTAACAGATTCTGGTAACTTAGACCCCTTTTCTGGTTAAGTACTCGAACCCTAACTCTTGAGCACTCTCAAATCCTCTCAACTCAAATCGATACAACTGCTCCCAAAGCGTTACGATTCATCTCAGAAATGGTTTTTCGGCCAAACCCCTCTATATTTACTACCTATTAATCCAAATTCACTCAAAATTTGCCTAAAATCTCCAAGCATTGCCGACGGTTCTTCTCCCTCACTCTATCAATTTTTGATTCCTCAAACCAATGGCTCGTACCAAAGTTACTGCTGGTACTTCCTCTAAAGGTAAGAGAAGTGCTTCATCTGCTCCCTCTCAATTAAAGTTAACCTCTGCTTCTCAACCTCTATCAAAGAAAGTAAGGATAGCTGAACCATCTGAAGAGATAGTGACCCCTATAGTCCAGAAATCAAGCACAGGTCAACCCAAGTCAATCTTGAAGGATAAGGGAAAGGCACCCATGATCTCTGGCTCTCAATCTGCTGCTACTCCATCAAGTTCTGAAACTAAGAGTGTATCTCTAAGCAAATTATCCTCTTCTTCCAAGCCAAAGCCGAGAGTAAGAGGAAAGAAGAATGTGGTCAAAGAAGAACTTCCTAAGGCACCTAAGGGCTTTAATTCATCAACGATATATATCACAAACCTTCCTGATTTTGAGGCTAAGTTGAAGAGTAGACCATTATGCCCTGATGTATATGTAGACTTGAAGGAATTAGATGGTTTTGAATTTAAAGTTTTAGATTATCTGAGTCATTACAAGCCTTTGATAGAAATAAAAATAATTTTTCCCCGGATATGGTTAGAATTTTCTATAATAACATGTATTCTACTTCAGTTAAGGATGATAAAGGGGAAATTATCTCTTATTCTGTGACACTAGGATGAGAGGAAAAGAAATTCTTATTACTCCTAAAACATTGAATGGATTTTTGGGAACCAATGAATATGTTGAGAGTTTGACTAACTTCAGTGAGGAGGAATTTCACAATCTTTTAAGGCCAGGAGTGTCGTATGTGAGCCTATCTTATGAACCATCTACCATGCCACCACTTCAAAGAATTATTCACTACATCTATTCTAGATGATTAGTGAATAAAAGTGGAAATTACACTCATCTGGCACATATGGATTACACAACTTAGCATGGATTATGAACAAAGAAAAGAGGAATATAGGAGAATTGGTCTTTAATGAGATGTGGAGGTTTGTCTTCTCGGGTTCCAAGAGAATTACTGTGCCTTATCCCTGCTTGGTCTCTCATATCCTAGAGCAACTTGAGATTTGGCACATTTTGGACAAAGCTGCAAAACTGGTGAAGTTTGGAGAAGCCCACTTGTACAAAATGAATATCAATATAGTGGATACTCAGGCACAACTTCACAAGAAGAAGAAGACTACATCTGTCTCTTCTGAGGATAGGATGAAGTTCAGTAATCTGCACCCCCACGGGGAGATTCTGCTTCATCTTTTGCTCAGGCTGCCATACATCAATTCTTAAGGCAAGAGTTTTAGAAATGGGGAGAGTCATTCATGGTTACCCTTCATGTTGATGTCAAGGCCTATGTTCACAATCTTCTAAAGGCATCAGCAGAGTATTTCTCAAGGGCTTCACTTAATATGGTTGTAGCAACATTGACCTCCATAGTTGACTCTTTACGGGAGACAGTTTAAGCACGACTTTTATCTCTTGAGGACTTAGTGGCTACACTAAATGGAAGAGTTGCATCTCTTGAGGAAGCCATCTGAGGGTCTCAGTACCATCCTCCTCCTACTCACTCACCTGATGATTCCCACCCAAATGTTATCTTGGCCATGATTGATTTTTCCTTTTCCATCCTTAATCTTGAGCCACATCCTATTCTTGCACCCCAAATCTCTTCTATGCCACCTTCTTCAGAGACCTCTAGCACTCCTGATGTTCCTGCTTCCTCTCCTCAATGACCCTTCTTGATTGATGATAAAAAGGGGGAGAGAAATTAGAATCTGTTGTTGGGCATGCATGCTTTTATATTCTCTTTATGTTAAACTTTGTATTTATGTTTCCTATATTTATATTTAGTTGAATCATGTTGAACTTGGATTATGATTGAATGACTTTCATATTGTGAACTTTGTTGAATGATTACCTTTGATTTCTTGAAAATTTTCATAATTCCTGATTTATGGTTTTGTCATCATAAAAAAGGGGGAGAATGTTGATATCTTATTTTGATGATAACAAAATTGTTGTTTTATAAATTATGGAATTGAAAACTGTTTCTGAAACTTGAATCTTTTGAGCTTGGCATGCTACTGCTTTGATTTCAAAGTTTAAACTAAATGCTTTATGAAAATGCTCGAGCAATAAGTCAAAGTATTGCCAATACTCAAGCATTGTAACTCAATACTCCAGTACTGTGCTTTGGAGCTTATTACTTTGAGCAATACTTTCACTCATTGCTCAATCAAATCTTCTAAGCATTGCCAATGCTCGAGCACTGGCACCCAATGCTCGAACATCGGGCTCAAAACTAAGGCATCAGTCAGTGTTGTCTGTCAGTACTCCAAGCATAGGCTGAAAGCATAGCCAATCCTCTATGACTAGCATACAGTGCTCGAGTATTGTCAGTCAATGCTTCAAGCAATGGCAAAAAGCAGAGCTAATGCTCAAGCACTAGAATGCAATGCTCGAGTATTGAATATTTTTACACTATGCTGTGAGTAAATGCTACCAGTAATAACTAGAAGCATTGCCAATGCTCAAGCATCGAGTCCAAAATTTTTCTGTTCACTTATGCTTTCTGAAAAATGCTCTAGCAAGCTGTGCCCGCACTCACAATGTTTGAGACTTTCAAAACTTGCATCTCTTTAATACTTGCACAGAATGCTCGAGCATTCTTAAAAAGCATTGTTAGTGCTCAAGCACTGAGATCCAATGCTCCAGCATTGACATGGTTTGCTGTCAAAATCTTTTCTGTGCTCGAGTACAAACTAAAAGCATTGATATTACTGGAAGCACTGTGTTTTAATACTCGAGTATCCAGATCTTTTTGCAAATACTTCCATGTTATGCTCCAGCATTGAGTTAAATCATTGAGCTTTTCTTTAAAATTAACAGGGCAATACTCAAGCTTTGAATCAGTATGCTCGAGCACTGCTTTATCTGACAACTTTGCTTCTAACACACTTCACCTACGCTCTGCAGAAACTTTCCTTATTTGTGTAACGACATTTTGAATGCTAACTACTCTCATAAATGCTGGAAGCTTGACTTATGGAATAAGGAATGAAGAGCAGACTCAATCTCAGACATAAAGCTTTCAATGTTTATCTACCACCTTTGCAATCGTTCATTCAAGTTGTATTAAATACTTCATTAATGGCGAAGCAGATTGGTTGGTGTTGTAACTGATATTAAATGAGTCTAATAGCTAATTCATTGTTCTTCAGCTATAAAAGCCCAAGCATTCAATATAGAGAGTAGAGACGAACACTGAGAACACTTGACAGCAATTATTACGCTTTCTGTAGATCATTCATTTCACTTCCTGTGCTTCAGTAATTGCTATTTACTCTTTTGAGAGAATTTATCTAGTCAATCTCCATTGGAATCCTGTGAGAAACTCAAGGTTGGGGCCTTGAGCTTGTTGGGCTAATTTGAGTTGAAAAATAGAGTGTGAAATACTCTATTTTAGTGAAAAGTGTAAGGGGGAGTAAGTTGCCATTGTAAAGGCTTACAGAGCTTATTGTTGTTGCTAATAGTTGATTGAGAAATCTCATAGGTGCTCTGAGGACTAGACGTAGGTCAAGAGGACCGAACCAGGATAAATTTGATATGTTCTTCATCTCTCTGCTTTTCATCCGTGATTTTTTTTCATTTCTGCAATTAAGTTTTATTTTAAAAGTGACAAATTCATCCCCCTCTTGATCAAATCCTACACTAACAATTATTCAGTCCAAAGGTATCAGTCATAATTAAACATGTCCATATTCTCATGCTTAGAATGAATATGTCTAAAGAAAGCAATGTCACATTGTTGAAACTGGTCTAGCTCTTCTTCATCAGGCTTTACCTCCTCATTTTTGGATCCATGCATTACCTACAATAGTATACCTTTTTTTTTTTATTACAAGGCAAGCTTGCTTGAAGAGGTAAGTTACACTGTAGATGGAGGGTCAAACCCTCCTATAGTAGACTGATCAAGTAGAAGGCAGTCCCTACAATATGATGGAACATCAACAAGAATATAGTTATGCGAGCTCCCTGAATGGGCTTCTCACGCTAGGGTATCAGTGCACTTTAAGTCTTCTCTATTAATGTGATATAAGTGTACGTTCCAGCTGCCATAAAGTAGGTGATGAGTTTCTTCAATCAACTGCCAAAGATGGTGATTATGCCTACTATCTCTTAGAAAAATGCTAACCCCTTCTAATGAATTAGAGAAAACCTATATGTCTTTAACCTGAAAGTCTTGGCATAACTCCAACCTTGTTTTAATTGACAAATTCTCTGTCTTGGCGATTGTGACACTCCCAATGATCCACTGCCTTGACCATTTCTAATAAGACCACCACATGCAGCTTGACTTGGGCCATGGATAGAGGCATCGACATGGAGTCTAACTGACCCATTAGGCTGTGGCCTTCAACATGTATCACTCATAACACTCCCCTGGAAAATGTAGTGAGTATACCTTCCTCTATATTCATCTTGTAACACCTCATATTTTCCCCCTATTTACTCATATTAGATCACTTTTGAACCACTCTTGGGCCTTAGATATAAAAAATTGACCAACCTTGTGAACTTGAATTTTCAAAAACAAAAAAAAACTTTGTTATTGTTCACATGTCATTTTTCCAGATTTTTGACCCAAATTTGAAAATTCATAATTAATTCTAGAAAAATCAAAATTGAGTGGTTCCAATTTCTAAATTTTTCTTGTTAAGTGATCTATAGGGGAAAAATACTCATTGGCCCAAAACCTTTATTCCAAAAACGTTCACTGTTCAAATGGTCATTTCCAGTTTTTTCCAGTTTTCCCTTAACCTTTGAAAAATCATATCTGTTAATATACACATCAAAATTTCTCAAACTTTATATCATTTTAAAGATCAGGATATGTAATTTTTAATTCGAAAGTTTCAGCTCAATCGGAGCTCATTTACTATTTTTATTTTTCACGTGAAACATGGTTAGTTTTCACGGCCTTTGGAACCCCTTAACTTTGAAAACCAACTTTTCTTAAAAATTTACCAAAATCTCTTTTTGGTTCATTAACCCACCTCTATCATGCATGATTATTTTGTTACCATTCCTTGGCACTTTTAGCCCATTTTCATGCATGCATCATCACATATTTACATGCTACTTCATGTAGAGGTTTAGGGGTTGCAATCACAATAACAAAATTCATGCAAGCAAGATCATCATCTTCATTCATCAATAACCTTTTCCTTACCCTTGCTTGAGCTTCCACCTACATGGTTAGTTGGTGGGGAATAAGATTTGGGAATCCCAATAGAAAAACTAACTAATCAAAACATTGTGAATGTGCATAACATAACTTTAAAGCAAGTGTATGATCATACAACATGTGACATATCAAACTACACTTTATAATGCATATGGCCATAGCACAAGAGTCACATTTCATACACAAATCATCCACTTTAATCATCATAAAAATTAATGCACCATTCACAACTCATTTTCACAAAACATAAGAGGAGATTAGTAGTCTTACTACCTCTGGCTTAGCTTTCCTTTTTACTTGAACTTTAAAATTTTCTTGGATCACTTCCAAGTGTGCTCTTGTAAAAACGCAATAAACCCCTTTTCTACTTTTCAAGAGCCCTATAAGTTCAAGACTTGGTTTTTATGGTCCCTTAAGCTTCTAAAATCCATTCCTTATCTTTACCCTACACAAAACATCATTTTAAAGCCAATGGAACCATCAAAACAACCAAAAACACATCCCTTCTATTTTTTTTCTCTTAGGTGCTGAGAATCAGCAAAAATGGGAGAAAGAAGGAGTTTTTTTTCAACTTTCAACATGTATGCTTGTGTATTCATGCTCCCAAACCACTATCTGTAATATCCACCCTTTTTCTGTAAACTGAAATAGAGGCCAAACCGATAATTATGAGATGAGAAAAGGCCTAGAGAAATAAAGTACAGGAAGAGAGGAAGCTAGTAGAGCATAAAGACTACGGGTAAGTTCGTCCTAAGGCTTTGAAATTTCTAAATATATAAGCCAGGGACATAAATGTCATTAAGTATAAAGACCAAGGGCAATATGGTCATTGGATAAAAAGGGCCAAACCAGTAGTCAAAAGTCAAGTTAGAGCCCACAGATAGAAAGCACAGAAAAAGATGATGTTGATCAGCTAAATAACCCAAAGTCAGATATGGCTCAGCGGGAGAAATTTTATGAGAACTCCGCAGTTAAGCATGCTCATCTTGGAGTAGTGTAAGGATGGGTGACCTTCTTGGAAGGACCCAGATGTTATTACACGAAAAGATTAAGGGCATAAAAGTCAAGGGCAACCTTGGAATTTTGAAATATTAGTAAAAACAGGGGTAATTTGGTAAATAAGAGAAAGTGTAAGGGCATTTTGGTCATTTGACAAAGTCAATATTGGTAAATTGGTAAATAAGAGAAAGATTAGTAAAAACAGGGGTAATTTGGTAAATAAGATAGAGTGGAACTCACTGTTAACTGAGATTTGACAGATTGTCAAAATTTAGCCTAGATCTATGTTTAGAGAATTTTGAAGGTAAATTGGTCGAAAATAATTATTTAAGGTATCAGGAGACCTCAATTAGTTGAGTTCAGGGCATAGAAAAATAAAGTGAATTTTATATTATTTAATAAAATTATTGCCCAGTATACAATAAAGGCGATTCCCAGAATGGAGGAAAAAAGACCCAAACATCCTGAAAATAGGATTTTCTTTAAAAATTACTTATAGACATTCTGGAGGGTGATTTGGGAAAAGTAAAAGGGCTAGAGTATCAGTGAAATTGCACGTCAGAAGTACGTTTTTTAGGAATTTTGACCGGGTAAAAAACCCTGTTGATTTTGTACGAATTTCAAGGGTATTTCTGGGATAATTATTTCTCTATATTAATAAGTGAATTATGGAGATTAAAAGAGAACTTAAACATCGCTAGAAAAGTTGAGAAAAATTTACCGGAATAAAGTTATGTTGACCTAGTAAAAAGTGTGATCGGTAGAAGTAACCGAACGGTAACTGGTTTGGTTAGTGTAACCAAACACCAAACCAGATTTTTAGACCCAATTATGACACCTTGGTAACCAATGAGAATGAAGAAGGTGTTGGGTGTGTTGGTAAACTTAGAGCCATTAGATTAAGATTGAGATTTTAAGATGCAATCTTAGCCCTTAATTCTTTTACAAAGCATTTAAGTAAGCATTATCTGCTCTTTCTCTCTTGCATGGCCGACTTTTCTTGGCTATAAAAGAGGAGCAAAATGACGCCATGAAAGGGAGCTCAAGAGGAGAAAATCTTTACAACGTTTCAAGGTAAGAAGCTTAAACACCTAAACCTATACATAATCTTCATCCTTGTGATTCCTCCACAACTTCCATGGTTTATGTTAGTGGAGGATAAGACCAAGAGGGGGTGAATTGGTCCCCTTAAAAATTAAAACACTTAAAACACAGAAGTAAGAGCAATATCACCGAGAGATAAAAGGAAAGATGAACAAGGGGATTTATCCTGGTTCGGTCCTTCTGACCTATGTCCAGTCCTCAGAGCACCTCTGAGCTTTGCAATCAACTAATCACCAATAAATCAGGCTCTTCAGCCTTTACAATGGAGATTCTCACTCCCCCTTACAATACGTAATGAAACAGAGTCTCACACTCTGTTTTCTGATCAATTCTCAACCTAATAAATTCAAGGTCCCAACCTTGAATTATCTCACAGATTTACAAAAGATATTGCTCAAAAAATTCTCTCTTGAAGAGTAGATAGCAAACAATGAAGTTCAGAATAAGAATCTAAGAAATTCACAGAGAGATAGATGAATGGACTTTAATGCTCGTGAAGATAATTATTGTCTTTCTATAATGAATGCTTGAGGCTTTTATAGATGAGAGGAATGAAGTTGCCGTTAGATAGAGTTTAATATCCGTTACTCTCATCAACCACCTCTTCGTCTTCGCCATTAATACTCATTAAATGCGTATCAGGAATGTTGATGATGACGACGGCTTCATGTAATCTGTCTGGAATAAATGTGAAGACGTGAGCAGCTTTTTCTCTTTCAATGATGATGGGTTTCAGCATTTATGGAGGCAGGTGAGATTCAAACGTTGTTAGCACGAATGAGGAAAGCTGCAAGAAAGAGCAGGTAAAAAGCTGTCAGAGAGAAAAATAGCCATTGGTAAAACAGTACTCGAGTGTTACAGAATTAATGCTCGAGTGATAAACAAGTATTTTGTACAATACTCGAGTGTTTTGTTTCAATGCTTGAGTTTTTATAACATTTTTGAATTTGCTCGAGTGTTTGCTGAGAGTATTGCACAAGTTTTTGAATTCAAACACAAATACTCGAGTGTTAAGAATTTTGTACTCGAGTGTTAGGAATACTTTCAGCTACTACTCGAGTGATCAGAGAAAAACTAGAAGTGAAATGTCACAATACTCGAGTGTTGTTACTTTTCTACCTTTACTCGAGTGTTTGAATGAAAGTGTTGTGATTTTGAAGAAATAGAGCTCGATACTCGAGTATTCAAAAATAAATACTCGAGTGTTGTCAACACTTTCACCTAGTACTCGAGTGTTATGCTTGAAGTGTTGTCTTTCATTTGAAAACTTTGCCCGATACTCGAGTGTTAACAACACTTCCTCCACAACACAAGTGTTATGCTTCAAGTTCAAGTATTTTGACTCAATACTCGAATATTCAAACTCAATACTCGAGTGTTGTTAATACTTCTATTTGTAACTCGAGTATTCTGCTTCAAGTGTTGAGTATTCTTTTGAAAACAAAACCCGATACTCGAGTATTACAACACAATACTCGAGTATTTCAATACTTCAACACTAATACTCGAGTTTCTCATGAAAGTATTCTGTCATAACATATTTTTAACACTAATACTCGAGTATTCAAAATCATTACTCGAGTATTTGTAACACTTTCTCTTAACACTCGAGTTTTCACTAAAAGTGTTGATTTTCAAAATCATTTTAACTTACAATACTCGAGTATTATATCTCAGAACTCGAGTGTTTCACCAAGAACACTTAATCATCAACAATTTAAGCTTGAAACCATTTTGTTATCATCAAAATAAGGTATCAACAGTTTAGAATTTGGATTAAACTTCTCTTTTTCAAGATTCAAACTTTGTGTTCTTTAGGTCAAGAGTGAGAAAGATAAGGATTTAAAGCCAATAGCTATATGTAAAAGACTCCTTGTGTTGTAAGGAGTATGTTGGTGTATAGTGTAATATCCATAATTTTATACTAAATGAAATAAAGGCTAATCTGATGATTATGATGATGAATTAGAGACGAAAAGTAGAAAGCTCAAAAAGAAAGAAAGACTAGGGGCCGAAGTTCAGGCACGGAGTTCCGTGTGAATTCCAAAATTAAGTATATTTGCCATAGAAGCAATATGACCTTATAGGAAGGGACCCATACGTCATTTAATAAAAGACCAAGGGCATAAAGGTCTTTCAGTATCAAAAGTAAGGGCAAAATAGTAATTTTGCAAAAAGTAGAGAAAGTAAGGGCAAAATGGTAATTATGAGAAAGTTGAAGGGCATTTTGGTCATTTGACAAAGGAAAAGTCAAAGTCAAAAGTCAACCAGTTGACCAA
>JANTPZ010150005.1:4314-27791 GCA_025593235.1 Vachellia pachyceras
ATTTAATTATTTAAATTTCAAGTCTAGCATAATTTTATCTAAGTCCTGCAATTAAATTAACTCTCTCAAGCTTAATTTAATTGGACAAATCAATCTAAATGATGGCTAATCAATTAGAAGCATTAAGCACAAGATAAAATTAACATATAATTGTCACTAAACACCAAAGAGAGTATTATCAATTCTCAATCTATGCAAAGGTTCAAAATAATCCTAGAACAAATTGCTTAGCCACTAAACATTTGAAACACAAAAGCAAAGCATTGAAGAATTTAATTCAACGAGAGAATAGAGGGATTCAGGAAAATGGAGCGCCAAACGCTGCCTTAACAGTTTCAGCTTCTTCTTCCCTGGTTCACGACAGAAAGCAGCGACGCTCTCACGCCGACGCCTTCAGCTCTCCCTCTCTCGTGCTCGTAGCTCCAGGCAAAGCTCTCTTTGCTTCAGTTTCTCCACGACGCTCCCAGCACAGACATACAGCAGCTCTCGGATCCAAGCTCAGCAGCCCAAGCTCCAGCTCTTGTGACTCTCGTGCTGTGACGGAAAATGCTCGTCTCCAAG
The DNA here is from genome assembly GCA_025593235.1 of Vachellia pachyceras. NCBI lineage: Eukaryota > Viridiplantae > Streptophyta > Magnoliopsida > Fabales > Fabaceae > Vachellia > Vachellia pachyceras. The sequence continues at coordinate 4,876 of JANTPZ010150005.1, forward strand.
CACTCTCCCAGATCAGCTCAACAGTTCCAGCTCTCGCTTCTCTGCCCAGTCTCTCCCGCTGTCTCTCGTCTGCTTGGATGGAATAGAGGAATCAGAATTGGCTGTTGCTTCCTCCCTCGTGCTTCAAAGTTCTCCAAGTTTTTGCTCCCAGCGTTGCAGCCGAAAGCTATATTGCGTGCCACTCAAACTCTCGCCTCTTGCTTCCTTTTATCAGCCGCCAATGTTCCTCTTCCAGTTGCAACAATCACCGTGTTTCTCTAGGTTTCCCAACGTTCTCCTCTCATTCTCCACAACGGCGCCGTCTCTGCTGATGAAATGGAATTTTTACGTGAGCAATATAATATTACTAAACAAAGCAATAAAATAAAAATATCTCTCTTTGTTCTTTATTCCTTTATTTGTTTTTAAATCCTAAATGTTCCTAAAGTTAATATAATTGCAATAAAGCCCCCCAAATCATGTGATCAATCCACATTTTATCAAAATCACTCATAAACCATTTAATTTCGCATTAATAATTCTCCAAATATATCAAATTATATATTAAATTCTATTAAAATGGGGAGTTATCAGTTGCCCTGTACGTAATTGCATCTGAGTACTTTAAGGAAAGCCACATCAAACTCAGGAACGAACTCAGAGTCAAGTTTAGTTTCATGTTGGTGCCTGAGACAGATAGACGGATGTTCATCAGCTACTGAAATGAATGGTGGCTAGTGTTAGTCAACCATCAACAGCCCCAGGTTTGTAGCATTTAATCCCTTCAGACCAAAACTTTCCACAAACATCCATGATATAATATATATATATATATATTAACGCATTAATGGACATGTGAGACTGGATATTTCTTTAGACTCGTTGGCAAACCACTGCATTGTGGAATGTTTTATATTTTATTTTGACCCCATTTTCATTCAGAAGAAAAGCAGTTCGTTAGCGCGTAGCAATTAGTAAACGTGCCTTTTAAGGCCTTGTTTGGTTGGGTTTTTTTAGGTAAGGTTGGGTTAGCAGAGTATAGAAGTGTCATGTGTGTTTGGTTAGAACAAATTAAGAGGAGGAAAGGTACTAGTAGGAAAAAAACAAAAAAGCTTTTTGAACTGCTCATTCTTTAACCACATCTCAAAGCTGTTTAGATAAGAACGAATTAAAAAGTCTAACACTTTTTAAACCGTATATAAAAGTGGTCTAAAAATTATTCTTTAGACGTTTGTACTTATGCAGTTTTAAAAGTGATTAAAAGTGTAACATTTTAACTTTTTAAACCATTTTTTTAAGAAAATTAGTAGAGCCTGAATCAATCGCCAGTATCACTTCGCTTGCTTCAACTGTGATTCTAGCATGTTCCCCACATTTTCCTTCGCTTGCTTCAATTCATCTGGATGATTAATGAACCAGACATGTTTCTCTCATAACATGCACTCAGCAACTCCATTTATTATACATCAGTCATTTGAACACTACAAAAGATGAATACAAAAACAGACCTGTAAACTACATTATCGCTGATAAAAAGGCAAAAAGCAAAACTTAAACCAAACAAGAAATTAAGATACTATAATCAAAACATAGAATAAAACATATACCTTGAGAGTATAAAGAAATGAATAAAAATTTGATACATAGAAGCAGATATGGTTACCTTTGGGAAGATGCTTAAGATCAGTAATGCTTATGAGTATGCACAGTGCCTTCGAGTCCTGACTCCATCCTGCTCAATACAGAACAGACGCTAGTACAAAAAAGCAAAATAACTTCAAAGAAAAATATCTTCCATAAACGACATCTAATAAGCAAAATCAAGGTAAAATAAACACAATAAAGTAATATAAATGGAACAAATCCCTCCCTCCTCTAACGATATTTTCGACCAAAAGCTTCACAAATACGAAACGTAAATGCAAAAGATGAAAATAAAGAACTGAATAAAACAGAGATTGTAACATCTCAAAATTTGATCAATGCAATATAAAATGTATATTATGCTTTGAGTAGTTAATTACAAAATTTTAGATAGGTATATATAAATTTTTTGTCAAAAGTTATATTAGGAAATTATTTTATTTGTAAGAAAATTTAAAAAAATAAGTAAATTGTCCAAAAATTTTATCAGAAGAACTATTCTACATATTGAGGGTCAAATTCCAGAGAAGTTACTTATTAGAGTATCTTATAGAATTTTGGAATTCTTGGGGAAAAAGAAGAAGTGTCGGCAAGGCCGCCAAAGAAGAAGGAAGAAGGAAAGAAGTTGCCAAAAAAAGTAGGATACAAGAGGACAGCTTATGAAGACAAAAGAAGTAGGAAAAGAAGGAAAAATGAGAAGAAAAGGTTTAAAAAAAAACACAAGAAGAAGAAAAGAGAGAGTGGGTGGGCAGGGGCTTTTATAAATACACCAACCCTCTCTTTCCTATTGACATTTGCATATGCAGTGGAGAGGGAGGAGGCGTGTCTTGACAAAGTCCATTTTTCTAGATAATTTAGATAATTAAAATATTTTCTTCTCAACAAATTTTCTTTATAAAAGTTATTCTATATATTTTTATCTTTTTAATGATGGTAATTTCATTTTGATGAGAGGAAATTTTTAAGTTAGTATTTGAGAAGTTTTGAGTTTTGATAATATAAGACTATATAACGTAGAGGAATTTTAATAGATAATTTTCAACTGTTTGGGGTTTTAATTTGGTTGTTTTATTATTTTATCATGATTTTTTAAAAAATATATTTAACAATTGCTATTTTTGGATTGTTTGACTAATTAAAATTTTATTAAATAATAAACATAAGTGTTTTTTCCTATGTGCATGAGCGTGTATGCGCACACACGTCTTCTAAAAAATATATGGAATTGAGTATACATGCATGCATAAATCGTTGGAAGCTATTCTTTTATAGAAAATAACGGTGTTGAAGGTTCTAAAATGTCTATGAGATATTAAAGATAATTTTTGGAAACAAAGATTATATACACATTGGGGTATTGGTGTATAACTATATGCATATTTGCACATGTGGGTGCGTACAAATATTTAAATTGGTGCATGTAGGAATATTAAAGAATTGTGAATTTGAAGAAGTGAAACAAAATATGATATTGAAATTTGAGCAGCTGTATTTAAGTGGACTTTTAATAGGTCAAATGGCCTCTGTTGACCATGAAATTTGGTGAGAAAATAATACTTATAATAAGCTTTAAAATGAGTAGTACAATGCATATTTGGATAAATAAGTTACAAATTATGAACCAATAATAAAGTTCGGTTCTAAAATGTGAAAAATGTGAAAAGTTGCTTAAAAAGAGCAACTTTTGAGCATTTATTTGAGAATATTTATGGAATATATTTAGTTAATCCTAATATTCATTAAAAGAAAATACGGAGAGCTTCACATAGAAGTTTGAACCATTATATTTGGAATTTTGTAGAATAAGTTATGATTTTTCAAATTTATCGAAAAATAATTCAAAATTCAAGGAAAGAAAATCAAATAATGTAAAGGGGTATAAATGAGATAATGAGAGAAAGTGGAGCTAAATAATGGTGAATAAGCGTATTATTAACATAATATTATATGTCTATATTTTTAAGATTTGACATCTACTTAAGCATCCCGAAGAGACCGAAAAAGGGGGTACTGAGAAAGGTAAAGGTAAATAAAGGGGTATAGGTAGAAACCATTTTTATCTTATTCCTATGTATTTAATTCTGCATTATTGTTTACGCCATATGATGTGAAAAGATGTTAAGGTGGAATCTCATACCATAGATTACTACGTATGATGTTGAGGTGGAACCTCATGCTATAAATTATTGTTGTATATATGCATGAGATAGGACCTCATGATCTGTACTATTGCCGTATATGTCATATGAACATGCGGCTTGCTTTTGCATAATTGTGAATTTTATGTACATGGTTTCCACGGAGATTTTCAAATCTCATCCCCTTTTTAACAAAATACAACAAAGGCGAGTAACTCTAAAGGTAAGGAAGTGGTGACAAGGGAAATATAAAATGGAGATGAAAGAATCTGTTTACATATAATATAGTTTAATTAGAAGTTTAAGTTTTTATTTTAATATAAACCTGGATGGCTTAGATGGGTATTAATATATTATTGTATAAATTATGTATATAGTAATATGATTATACAAATGGTTTTCAAACTGCAAATAAAAATAGTGACTCAGGATTAAACCTAACACTTTGAATTTAACTGCAAAAATAATTTCATATAAAAGTATTTTTAAAAAGTTCAAAATTTTTCATAAAAGCTCAATCTAAAGAAATTAGGAAAAAGATTATTTTATAAAAATAGGATTCACAAGCTTAGAATAGTTGTGCATAATAATTAAGAGGTATAGATTTGACTGAGTTAAATAAATGGGGTGTGATAGAGATTATGAAGAAGACCATATATTAAAAGCAACATACCTCATCTTGTCCAGCAAGGTTAATCTTCTCCTTCTTAAAGATATTCATATGGAAATCAAGAGAGGCAGGGGGTCAAAGTTAAGCCTGAAAGACAACGGTGAGTGCACACACCCTATTTTATCACAGTCCTACAAAAATCATAATAATAATAATAATATAGAATAACATCATTCCCAATCATTTTTTATAATTTGTGAAAATTTCCTTTGAAAAGTGTCATTTATGATTACTGTTTTGCAATTGAGATTTAGGGAAGTTTTCCTTGCAATAATAGAGGAAATCTCATTTATGATGATTGTCTCTCTAATTAAGGAATGATAAATAAATAAAAATGTGTTGACAATGATTGGGTCTAGATTAGGAAAGTATGTTTCTTGCTCATCAAGAAGAAATGAAAAAAAATGAAAATAATAAAAAACCCCTCATCTATGTTGATTAGTTTCAAGTTAGGTAATTTCATGAATAGAAAAATATTAAAAAATGAAAACCAAATATTAGAAAGATAGTGCATCAATGAGTAAACCATAATTGTTATCTATAAAAATGAGAGTAAGGTTTGACACAAAGAAAAATAGGCAATGTAAAAGGTTAAGAGAGACAACACTTGACTTCTTCATCCTACATATCATTCCAAAGGATTCTCTCATGTTTTCTCACAAGTTAAAGAAAAAAGGCATTATAATGGACATCACACTTCATTGTAAATTCTATTTTCAATATTAATTTTTGGGCATACAATAACTAATCATGTAATATTTTCTTCTCTCCATTTTTTATTTGCATGAATCAAATGTGGATGGAGACTCAAAGTAAAAAGTAGATCTTATTTCAAAAAGGACTAATCACTACAGCTTCTAAGACAAGAGTTAAAGTATATTGAAAAAATTACAACTTTATCCCCCATATTTATAATAATTTTCCCAAAGCTTCATTTTTGTCGGTACATATCAAGGAAGTTCCCACCAAATCAAGGCACATGATTTGAAGTGTAGTTTAGGGAAATCAAGGCACATGTATTATAAATAGAATGATGAATCAAACAAGGGGGGAGGGGGAGGAGGAGGAGGAAGAATACACAATAATGCAGAGTGTAGAAGGTGGGAGGGACACGGGTGGTGCGCCATGAGCTTAACTCTGTGTACGCTGTGTTTCTATGTTACAAATTAGAGAACACAGTTCCCTACACGGTGCCGTTGGAAGGTGCTAATGGGAGCAGAGGGAAAGCTATATGTGTCTGTCACAGACACATCATATTGGAACCCAAAAACATTTGGCCTTCCAATTGCAAAAAGTGAAGCTAGGGACTGTTCCTGTGTGCCACTTGCTTTGGCATGATTCTGTTATGTGGATTCCCAAACAAAACTAATGTGAATTTCAGTGCTAAAATAGAGGCTCAAATAGGGTTTGAAACTCACATGTAAAATGAATTTCGATACTCTCTATCTCTCTCTCTCAAATAAGATTTCTATATACTCTCTCTTGTCTACAATATAAGTAAATTCTAGAAGAATGCCTTAATCCATAATATAAATCGCATGTAAGATAATTAATGTTCATTTTCCAAGTTTATCCATTTAATTAATGTTTAAATGTGACTTATTGTATTTATCCCCCTCATTCAAAGCCTCATTTAAAACGGGTAAGTTGTAAAAATGTTTTAATTTAAGACAAATTGAACGAGTTAACTATCATTTCTTATTTCTGATGAATTAGTTACAATGACTTATGTTATGGATTGAATGAAGCAAGTCACTTCAACCAATTCACTGGAATAAAAAATGGAAGTTAATCCATTAAATCTGTATTGAATTGAAATTTTGTTTCCAACTTTAACCATATTGAATGAGTATTAATTATCCTATAAGTGACTTATGTTTTAGATCAAATCATTTTTCTAGAAGCGCACTATATTGTGGACCGGGGATACATATTTGTAGGTGGCATGACTTGTTTACATATTTTAATATATGATAAATAATTCTGATATTCTCGATTAGGGTTCTCTCCTTTTCTTTTCTTTTTTTTTAAACCAGATATTTGAGATTAATCATCAAATAATTTGTTAATTTATGAATGTACGTACCAGTATTGTTATACATGCGCCGTTTGATAAGTTGGAATTGGGGTGGAGAAGTGGAAGTGTAAGTGCAACCTTTATAATGTGTTGTTTGGTACACCATAAATGACTTATTGGAGGAAGTCACTTCCAATTAAAATGCTAGAACTTAATTCCTCCATATTGCTAGTGGAACTAGACAGGTTTCCAGGATAAAGAGGTATAGAATGAGAACAGTATCAACAATTGTCATTTGTATTCGACTCATTTCATAACAATACATCAATGTTCATCCAGTGTGTGTGTGTGTGTGTGTAAAATAAGGAAAAGTCTAACTTAATTATAAAATTATTGCAGGCTATCGAGAAATAACTTCACAATAAAGTTGTAACTTTTCTTATTATAGTTGTAAATTAGATTAAGAATATGGAGAATGAAATATTTCCTCACGTGCTGTTGTAAATTAATCTATTTCTTGGCAGCGAGAACTCTAACCGGAGCTTCGTTGGTTGACCACCGGAACTTCGTTGCCAAAGGTCAGGTAGCCGACGATGGTCGGCTTTTTCAGAGATAGAAATCAAGGGCAACAATGTCTTTTCACTCACAAAATTTAATTTTGTTTCGATCCTTGAGGGTTACTGAAATTTTAGAATGTTTTGGAAGTTCACTGCTATAGTGGGGGACCAAATGGAATTTTTCCTGTATTTTATAATGTATCGTTTTGTTTCTCTAATATTATTCATAAAAAATGCTGACATTTAAATTTTGAAAGCTCACAAAATATTTTCAAATATTATAATGTTAAATTTAATCGGCACACGAAAATATTCATCATTTGATACGTTCGTAACAGTATTAAGGTTAGAATATGCATAAGTATTTTATAAAAGACTAAAGGTGCTAATGTAATATCTCAAATTTCATAAAAGGAAATAAAGGCCAAATTGATGAATTACGAAATGATTTAAGGACCATAGATAAAAAAATAGAAAGGAAAATGCCTATAGACAAGAAAGAATGATCGGCTAAGTTCCTAGTCTTGAGGATTTTAAGTAGAAATGACTAAAGGGCAAAATGGTCATTTAGCCTAATAATAAGGGTAAATAGTCATTTTGAATAAAAGGCTTATGGCATAAAATGTCATTAAATAATAAGGACATTTTGGTAATTTGGTCAAAAGTTAACAAACAGTCAAAATCAACTCAAAAGTCAAAGTTGACCAAAAATGTCAAAGTCAACCAGGGTAAGGTTGGAATTAAGAATGAGTAGAAAAAGTGATGGCATTTTAGTAACTAAGAAAGAAATAAGAAGGTAGTGGTATTTTCGTAAATAAGTGAAAAGTAAGACAAGTAATGATATTTTCGTAATTAAAGGATTTCGGAGTTAAGGATAACTGAGAACTAATTATTTGAGATAGCAGGATTCTCAAATGCTGGAGACCCGAACTAAGAAAAGTTTAGTTGGGTCATAAAGCAATTAATAAAATTATTACCCGGTATCCGGTGCGGGCAGTTTCAAAGTGCGGAGAACAACCGTGCCCGAAAGCCCTGAAAAAGTATTTTCTTAAAAAATTAATTAGGGAAAATCCGGGAAGTATTTTGAGGAATGGAAAAGGGCTGGAGTATCAGAGAAAAATATAGAATTTTTCTATGCCCTTAAATCAAATTGGTCGCTGGAAGCCGTTTTACAGTGTTGCACTCAAATCGAGGAATCCTAACAAGCTACGAGAAAAACCCGGAGATGCTTTGGACTAGGACATGATGCCACCTAGGCAAGAAGTCCTAGGGAATGGCGCCACCTGAGAGATATAAAGTCTCCAGAAAAGTAAAAAGATAGTTACACGAATAGAGGTTACTTTACGGAAATACGTGCCACCGGATCAAGCAACTGGACAGGCAGAGACCCAGTCAGCCCAACCCAGCTTTTTAGGGCAGCCAAGAGTCACTTTTCACCAAGAAATCAAGGGAGGACAAGTGTCTCACTCTCCTCCAAGTATCATCAAATTTGGTCTCCAAGAATCAACCACAACCACACATTTGTAAGAGAGCATTCTTTAACAAGCCATTTCTCTCTCCCCCTCTCAAAAATTCCGTTCACCTCTCTCTCTCTCTAGATCAGATTTTTCTCCTCCCTCTCAATCTCCCAAAACACCATCTTCAAGCAAGAAAAAGAGAGCTAAGCTTCCATAACACAAGGTAATGTGTTCTAGCAACCAAATTTTCATCTTTTCTTAAGTCTTGCAACTTCTACTACCTTTCTTTGGGATTGATTTCATGAATAAGCCTCTCTTTTTGGAAGACGATGGCTAGGATTTCAAGATGTTAAAATAAAAAGGAGAAAGTTTTAAAGGTAGAAAATGGTTGCAAGTTCTTTCTTGAGTAGTAAAGAGTAGCTTGATGGTTGTTGTTGGTTGTTTTGGTTGTTGTAAAAATTATAGGAAGTTCAATATTATGGGGAGGTTCTGACCAAATTTCATTTGGCCTAAGGAGAGGTGTATTTGAGTTGATCAATGTTATGAAAAGGGGTTTTGGAAGCAAGAAAACACATGGTTACATGAACAAAGTTTAAAAAACCCATTTTCCCTTTTTGTTGATGTTTTTCGGCAAAGCCCAGAAAAAATAGAAGGGCTGTGATTTTGGGTGTTTTGATGGTTCCATTGGCTTTAAAATGATGTTTTGTGTAGGGTAAATCTAAGAGATGTATTTTAGAAGCTTAAGGGACCATAAAACCAAGTTTTAAATCTTTAGGGTTCTTGAAAAGTTAAAGGGGAGCATTGTTACGTTTTTGCAAGTTTTCTTGCATTTTGATGGTTGAATATTACATGGATGTTATGCCATGATCTTTAGGGATTTAAGGCATCCAAGAGCACATTTGGAAGTGACCCAAGGGAACTTTAAAGTTCAAGTAAAAAGAAAGCTAAGCTAAAGGTAGTAAGACTACTAAACTAAACTTGTGTTTTATGATACTTTGTTGTGAATGGTGCATGATTTTTTGAGATGAATGAAGTGAATGAAATGTGTATGAAATGTGATCTTGATGGATATGGCCATATGCATGAAAAATGTAGTTTGAACATATCACATGTTATATTCTCATACACTTGTTTTAAAGTTGTAATATGCTCATTCACAATACTTTTGTTTAGTTGGTTTTGCTATTGGGATTCCCAAATCTCATACCCCAACTAACCATGTAGGTGGAAGCTCAAGCAAGGGTAAGAATGAGATTACTGATGGTTGAAGATATTATGTTTGCTTGAGGAATTTTGTGTGAATATATTGATGGTTGGCCATCTACTTTGCAAGTTGTTAAAGTTGTAAACTATAAACCCCTTATGTGAAGAAGCAAGTGAATATGTGATGCATGCATGCATGAAAATGGACTAAATAAGCTAAAGAATGATAAGGAAGTAATCATGCATGATAGGGTTTGGTTATGAACCAAAAAGAGGTTTTGGTAATTTTTAAGAAAAGATAGACTTCAAAACAAATGGGTTCCAAAGGCCCTCGAAACTGACCTGTTTCAAACATTAATAAAAATAGCAAACGAGCTCCAAATGAGCTGAAACTTTTCAGTTAATACTACACATCCTGAGCTTTGAAATGATATAAAGTTTGTGAAATTTGGATGTGTATTTTATGAGATATGATTTTTCATAAAGTTTGTGAAATTTGGATGTGTATTTTATGAGATATGATTTTTCAAAATTAAGGGAAAATCTGGGAAAAACTGGAAGTAACCATTTGAGCTACCAACTTGACGGAATAAACTGATTCAAATGGGAAAGGATTGGAACCAATGAGTATTTTTCCCTATAGATTACTTAATAAAGTAAATTTAGAAATTGGAACCACTATTTCAATTGTTCTAGAAATAATTATGAATTTCCAAAGTTGGGCCAGAAATCTGGAAAATGGGCCAGTAAATAGTAACAACGTTTTTAAAGAAAAAGAAAAATTTTTAAGTTCGCTAAAAAGGCCAATTTGAGTTATCCAAGGTCCAAAAGTGATTTATAAATGATCCAATAAAAGGATATAGAGGGAAAATAGGAGATGTTACAGCTAAAATACCTTTCATCTTTTCTAAAAAGATTTACTAATACCATAAACAAACCTTGATTCCAAAAATAATTATAATGATTCAAGATTGGCTCTAAAATAATATTGTCGTTAATTTGAGATGCATTGACCATGTGTTTGAAATATTTGACCAAATGTGATAATGTGGATGTTGAACTAGCAAAGTTAATGTGTGTTTAGGAATCCATTAGAAGAAAGGAGTTACAGATTTCAAGATGATTTTACAGATTTTGAGATGCTTTTTGTCTTGATTTGCGTTCACCATATTAGGAAAAATTGTTTTCCAAAAATGTACAATTTATATGTAGAAATGAAGTGTGATTTGAGAAGAAAAGCTCATGCAGAAACAAAGCGGCAAAGTGTTATGAAAACAACTATAAAAACAGTTAAGCAAAATCACATTATAAGAAAGCATTGACATAGTTGTCTTATTATAGCTTTGAGATCTGATTTGGTATCAGAGCCTCAACGTGATGTCTCCATGTTGAAATCACCCATGTCTTCGTCCCTTAACCATTCTTCTACATCACCCACTTATTTCCCTCAATTGTCCCTCGCTATATTACTATTAAGATAATATAGGACAATTATCTTATATGGTGTGCCTAGATATTACTATATTTGTATGGCTAACATCTTTTCTATTACATTGATGGGTCCTGTCCTCCACCTTCCCACAGAACCTCTGATGGTGCACTAAACCCTGCATATATTAAGCGATTTGAATAGGAACAATTGGTGGTATCCTTGCTCATTACATCCCTATTGAAGAAAATCATTCCACAAGTATTAAGACATAAAACCTCACAGGCTATATGGCTGGTGTCAGAAACTTCGTTCTCTCAACTATCATAGGCCAATGTTCTTCATCTTCAGCAACAATTCACTTCCCTCAAAAGTGGAGTTAATCTATCTTAGAATATTATAATCATGTATGTCTTTTACTTGATTCCTTGTCTGCAACCGAAAATCCGATCTCAAACTCAGATGTCATCACATATCTCTTGGGCAGAGTAGGTACTGATTTTGATACGGTGGTGACTGCCTTAACCAATAACTACGTATCTCTCACATCTGAGGATAGTCTTAGTCACTTGTTCACATGCGAAGCTTGATAGAAGGCCCTCCTTCAAATCTTGATTTTGTATTTTCAACAAACTCAAAGTGGTGGTCGGATTCATCGAGGAGGACGCTGTTCGTTTTCCTATGAAAACTATGACCTTTGTTAGGTCTATGAGAAACCTGGACATACTGCAAAAACTTACTGACATCATCATGATTATAATTACCAGGCACCAGGCCTATATGGAATATAACCTTTATACCTGGATACTAGTGCCACCAATCATGTAATATCCGTATATTCTTGTGAGAGGAGTTGGAGGCTAAGTCGGTAATTTGTGTGATGATTAATGCCCATAGATATGGGAATATAGAAAGGAAAATGCCTCAAGATAAGAAAGATCATAATTGACTAAGTCCTTAGTCTTAAGAACTCTAAGTAAGAATAACCCAAGGGCAAAATGGTCATTTTTCCTAAATGACAAGGGTAAAATGGTCATTTGATTAAAAAGGCCTAGGGCATAAAATGTCATCAAATAATAAGGACATTTTGGTAATTTGGTCAAAAGTCAACCAAAAAGTCAAAGTTGATCAAAAAGTCAAAGTTGGTAAAAAAAATGTCAAAAGTCAACCAAGGGTAAAGTTGGAATTAAGGAAGAGCAGAAAAAGTGATGGCATTTTGGTAATTATGAGAAAAGTAAGAAAGGAAGTGGCATTTTCGTAATTATGGACAAAGTACAAAATCCAATGGCATTTTTGTAATTAAGGGTTTTTAGAGGACTGGAAGATAGAGATGCAATTATTTGAAGTAGCAGGAGTCCTCAAATGCCAGAGACCCGAACTGAGAAAAGTTTAGTTGGGTCATAAAGTATTTAATAAAATTATTACCCGGTGTCCAGTGCTGGCAGTTTCAAAGTACAGAGAATAACAGTGCCCGAAAGCCTCGAAAAAGGATTTTCTTAGAAAATCAATTACAGAAAATCTGGGAAGAATTTTGAGGAACGGAAAAGGGCTGGAGTATCAGGGAAAAATATAGAATTTTTCCATGCCCTTAAGTCAAATTGGCCGTCGGAAGCACAATTTACGACGATGCACGCAAATCGAGGAATCCTGACGAGTTACGAGGAGAACCAGAGATGTTTTGCGCTAGGACATGATGTCACCTAGGCAAGGAGGCCTAGGGAATGATGCTACATGAGAGAGAAAGTCTCCGGAAAAATAAAAAGATATTTACCTGTGTAAATGGTACTTTATGGAAATGCTTGCCACCGGATCAAGTAACTGGATGGTAATGGGATTAGTTAGCCTAACCAAGTCTTGGAGGAGAAGCTAGGGAGTAATAATTACAGCTTTTTGACTCACCATAAGAGATGGACAAGTGGCAAAATCTTAGGCCTTAAAGTTGGAAACTTAATTTCCAAGAAACAATCCACACCATCCAAGTTTATGAAGGGATTTTATTAAGGCTATTTTCTCTTCTCTTTCCTTCATTCTTCAAGTCACTTTCTCTCCCCCAAGTCTGTAAATTCTCACGCCATTTTGAAGCCAAGAAGGAGGAAGAGGAGAAGCTCCAAACACAAGGTAAGCCATCAACCAACCAAAACAACCCATTTTCTCAAGTCTTGCGACCTTCTTTGCAATCTTCTTGGGTTAAAGTTTTGTTAAATCCTCTCTTTTGTCAAAAGAGAAAGCTATAGTTCTTGAGTTCAAAAATGGAAAAGAGAAGGATTTTGAGAAAACTAAAGGTTGCAAAGCACTCATTGATTGTTAAGAAGTCTTTTGATGTATGTTTATGCTTGTTAAGGTTGTTGATTGTTGTTGGTGGAATTTTTGGAAACCCTAAGGAAAGGGGGAGGTGCTGTCCATTTGAGGTCTTGTAGAAGAAAAAGGTGTTTGAGTCATATGATGCTTGAATCATGATTTGGAACCAAGAATACACAAGTATTCCTAAGCAAAAGTTGAAAAATCCAAGAACCCTTCTTTTTCTGTTTTTTCGAAAATATGTAAAAAATAGAAGGAGTGGGATTTTGATGATTCTAATGTTTCCAATGGCTTTAGAAGGCCAAATTGTGTAGGGTAAAAGTAGAAGGGGTTTTGGGAAGCATTAGAAATTATAAGAACAATCTACAAAACTCTAAGGTGCTCTTAAAAGAGCAAGAGGGCTAAGTTGCGTTTTTGTGAGTTTTATGTATAGTTGATGACTTGTGAATGATGATTGCATTATTGAATGGTGTTTAGGACATTGGGGAACCAAAGAGCTCATTGAGAAAGGCAATCAAGAGAGGCTTAAACCCTCAAGAAAAGTTAAAGACACAAGGTAGCAGGACTACTAATCTCCTCTTATGTTTATAAAAATGTGTTGTGAATGTTACATGAACTTTTATGATGATTAAAGTGCATGGTTTGTGTACGAAATGTGACTTTTATGCTATGGCCATATGCTTGATAAAGTGTAGTTTGATGTTTCACATGTTTATATGATCATACACATGCATCAAAGTTATGTATGCACATTTAAAATATTTTGATTATGTAGTTTTACTATTGGGATTCCCAAATCTCATTCCCCACCAACTAACCATGTAGGTGGAAGCTCAAGCAAGGGTAAGAAATTGGTTAATGATGCTTGAAGATGATGCCTTTGCTTGCTTGATTTTGTGTAAATATATGAGATGATACTCTCTCTTTGAAGTGGTTATGTTGTAACTTAAACCTCTACAAGAAGAATCATGTAAATGGTTAATGAAGAATGCATGAAAATGGACTAAAAGTAACAAGGAAAGGTAAGTAGTAACCATGCATGTTCAAGGTGGATTAATGAACCAAAAAGAGGTTTTGGTGAATTTTAAGAAAAATTTGTTTTAAGGTTAATGGGTTCCAAAGGCCCTGAACAATGAATATGTCTCACATGGGAATTAAAAATAGCAAACGAGCTCCAAATGAGCTGAAACTTTCCAGTCAGAAACCACACATCCTAAGCTTTGAAATGATATAAATTTTGTGAAATTTGGATATGTATTTTGAGAGATATGAGTTTCCAAAGATTGAGGTAAAATCTGAAAAACTGAAATGAACCATTTCGGACAGTACGTGGTTTTTGAATAAACTGTATCAAATGGGCAAGAATGGGAATTGTAATATCCGCCTTTTCTGTAAGCCGACATAGAGGCCAAATCGATAGTTATAAGATAAGACAAGACCCAAAAATAAAAGTACAGAAAAAGGAGATGTCAGTGGAATTAAGAGACCCTGGTCAGATTAGTCCTAAGGCTTTGAGATTTCTAAGAATATAAGCCAGGGACATAAATGTCACTAAGTATAAAAGACCAAGGGCAATATAGTCATTGGATAAAAATGGCTAAACTAGTAGTCCAAAGTCAAGTTAGAGGCCACGGATAGAAAGTACTGAAAAAGTTGATGTTGTTGGGCCGGAAGTCGCAGAATCAGATTTGGCCTGGTGGATGAAAGCCGGTAGGAATAGTAAAGTTAAGCATGCTCACCCTGGAGAAATTTTAGGATGGGTGACCTCCTGGGAAGTTGCCTCAGGAATTAGGAACCAAAAGGTCAAGGGCAAAATGGGAATTTAGGAAAAGTTAGACTGCGAAAGGGCATTTTGGTCACTAAGAGAAAGTGTAAGGGCATTTTGCTCATTTGAAAAAGTCAAAGTCAAAGTCAAAAAGTCAACCGGTTGACCAAAAAATCAGAAAAAATAACAGATGCCCAAAAGATAGAGCAGAACTCACTGATTACCAGAGATTCAACCGATTGTTGAAATTCGGTCTGGATGAGGAATTATGGACTTTTGAAGATTTGATGATTGAAAATATTTATTTAAGGTATCAAGAGTTCTCTAAGACCAAAAAACAGAGTCTAGAAAGATTCAGTGAATTCTATATTATTTTACAAAATTATTGCCTAAAGTACGATTAAGGCGATTTTCCCGAATGAGGAAAAGGCCTGAAAAATCTCCAAAAATATAATTTATTGCAAAAAATAATTTGGAAAATTTAGAAGGTATTTTGGGGAAAAGAGAAGGGATAAAATATCAATGAAAAATATAGAAAATTATAAGGCCCTAAAAATGCTTTATTATAAAACTGCTCGTTTTTAGGAGTTTTGCAGGATAAAATAATCCTGTTAATTTTGGATGGATTAAGGGATAATTTGAGGATGTTGATTTTAATATATTCAAGAGGGAATTATAGAGATTAAATAAGGAAAAAACATCTCCAGAAAAATAGAAAAAGATTTATTGGAATTAAGTTACTTTTACCAGTGAAAGTCGTAATCGGTAGAAGTAACCGAATGGAATTTGGTTCGGTTAGTGTAACCAAACCCAAGCAGATTTTTCTTCACCATGTGCAGCCATCATTACCTACTTTTAAGTGGCTAATGAGGAGAAGGAAGGTGTCACACATGTGGGCAAATCTTGGCCCTCAAAATTCAAGATGAAATCCTAACCTTCCATTCCTTTTTGAAGCATTTTATAAATACAATTCTCCCTTCATTCTTCCACCATTTAAAACGAATTTTGGGGCTGGAAAAGAGAGGAGAAGACTCCATGTTCATGCATGAAGAAGAAGGAGAAGAGCTCATGAAAATCAAAGGTAAGAGGTTAAAGTACTTGAAGTTATACATCAATCTCTTCCTCTCAACTTCTTCTACAACTTCCATGGATTGGAATTTTGATTTGAGCTCTCTTTCTCAAGTTTGAATACTTAGGGTTCTTGAGAGCAAAGTGAGAAAGAGAGGGATTTAGAGCTATTCATTGATGGTAAAAGCCTCCTTGTGTTGTAAGGAGTGTTTTGATATGTATATTGTGGTTGTTTGAGATTGTTTTGATGATTTTGTAAATTTGGGAAATCATGGAGTTTTAGGGGAGATGCTGCCCAATTTTCCATTTGATATAAAAGAGCTAAAAACAAGTTATACAATGCTTGAACATGATTTTGGAAACAAGAACCAAATGTTATAAATGATGAAAGTTGGAAAATCACATTTATGGATATTGTGTGTATGTCTCGGCCAGATCTGTTTCTTGAGGAAGGAAGTTTCTTTTGATGATTTTGATGCTTCCAATGAGTCTAAAATGAGTTTTTGTGTAGGGTAAAAGTGGTCACAAGTTTGTGGAAGCATTGGAAGATATTAGAGACAAGTTTGATGTCTTAAGGCTTATGTAATTCAAGAGATAGTCTAGGAGAGGTTTACAATGATTATTGTCTTGGTAATGGCATATGTTTAATGGCCATTATGTTGACAATTGTGTAGGCTAAATTTTGGTGCAAGAGAGTGATTTCCAAAGTGAACAAGAGAGCATTCAAGTTAAGGGGAAATTAAAGACACAAGGTAGCAAGACCTTCTAACCCTAAGCTTAATTGCTTTGAAAATGTGTATGAATTATGCATGACTTGTTTTGAAAATTTGTGATGATTGAAAGTGTGAATATGTGCTTTTGTGTGCTATGGCCATATGCATTTCATTGTTAAATGTTGCACTTTTATGAATTCACACTTATATTGAAAGTTGTCATGCAATTTTATAATGTGTGTTAGAAAGTTTTGCTACTGGGATTTCCAAAAATCTCACGCTCCTCCACTAACCATTTTTAGGTGTAAGCACATTCAAGGGTAAGGAGGAAGTGGTTGATTCATGAAGCAAAGTTTAATGTGTATTGTTGTGGACTTTATTATGAATTTATGTTACTATGTTGAAGTTTGTAATGTGGCATGTAATATAACTCATGCATGTATGATGGACTTATGATAATTAATGTATGCCCTAGGAATGCCTAATTACATAGTTTATTATGATTAAGAAAAGTTTAGAAATCATTAGGTTGAATTATGAAGTTAAGAAGTTGAAAATTTGGTTAAGTGTAAAGTGAGAAGTTGGTTAAACCCCCCCAACTCTGGCATCACGTGAAACAGAGTAAATGAATTCCAAATGTTCTGAAATTTTATGGAAAAATAGTTTACATTGCAAGGTTTCTAATGAACTAAATATCACTAGAATTTGAATTTTGTATAAAAAGTTATGTCTGTCCAAAGTTGACGATAAATCACAGAAAATCCTGGAAAAAGGAAAAATTACCATATGAACAGTGTTTTTCACGAATGAATATGCACCAACTAGACAAGTTTTTGTTCAAATGAGTATTTTTCCCTCATAAAGGAATTTGTAAGCTTCAAATAGAAGTTGGAACCACTCAGTTTCGATTTTTCTGGAATTAGTTATGATTTTTCAAAGTTGGCCCAAAAAATTGTGAATAGTAACTTTCTTCAAAATGAAAGTTTTCATTTTGGTCCCTTTTCAAAATATAAGATGTTTGATGCCATTAATTGGTTCCAACTCATCATAATGGAAGCTAAGAGGGATAAATAAGAGGTGTCACAGGAACCAATGAGTATTTTTTCCGTATATTTCACTTAAATAGCAAAATTTAGAAATTGGAATCACTCAGGTTTGAATTTGCTAGAATTAATTATGATTTTTCAAAGTTAGGTCAGAAATCTAGAAAAAGACCCGTAAACAGTACCAGCATTTTTATTTAGACATTTTTGAAAAATTTAATCCTCAATTTTGGGTCAAACCTTGATATCCAAAACCCAAGAATGATTCAAAAGTGATCTATTAAGAAGATATAGGGGATAAATAAGAGGCGTTACAAATCACATGACATTTGCCTTTTCCAATCTCAATCTTGTTGGAATAATTCAACAATGGGCCACATATTACATTTATATGTGGGTGCTATTATTTATTGTCTATGCCCTAATATAAAGTAATCTACTAAGGTTTAAGGAATTAAGTGGGCATAATAAGGTGTCATGACCCAACATATACTGAGGCCCAATTTCCTGGCCCGTATTCATTCATGGGCTGGATACCGGGCCCTCTATAAATTCAGGGCTATGGTCCCCGAGTTAGCCAGTGTGTTGACATTTTGGCCGCCTCATTTCCCCATCCGTAGACGGCTTCCTCTGATCTCTGGTGATAACCTGGTTAATCTGCCCTTTCCGTCACACGCATCCATGGATTCAGGTACGCTTCCACTATCCTTCGGATTATTCCATTGAACTTGTATGCTTAAGAAATCTCAACAAGTGGTATCAGAGCCAACATATCAAGTTCTTTGGAATGAAATTGTATTGTTACGGATATCATGCTTCCTCGGGAGATTGTGTGTGTGTATGTATGATCTGTGCTATCGCATGCATGAATCTATTTATGATGAATGATCTGTGCTGGTTGTTGCTCAGTGCATGTTATAAGTTCAGATAATATATAAATGTTCGGATTTGCAAGCATGACTATTTTTCATCAAATATGAAAGCTCTTTTGCCGGAATCCATGGAGGTTTTCACCAGAAAATTTTGACTTTCATGTGTGTGCATATGCATGATAATCCGTAGTGTTTCAAACTGTGATTTGGTGATGTTTTCTGTAAATCCACTCCGTATTTGGACTTGAAAAATACAGTTTCTTTTCGTTGAGATTTCAAGGTTCCTCGATGGAATCCATGGCTCCTTGCCGGAAACGAAATTTTTTTTTGGATTTTCGAAAGCTTGTTTTTCATCCGTGTATGTATATGATTCTATGTTGCTATTTGTGGATATATATGCATGGATTCTCATGATAGAGAAGAAAAGAACCTGTTTTTCATGCTTTATGTGGTGAAAAATCGTTGTTTATTGAGCCCATTGTCGGTGGAAAACTCTCTGCCATCGCCTGGGAAGAAAAAGAGATTTAAAAAAAACATCTTAATGCCTTCCTTTAATAGCCATAATCTGCTTTGAAATGGGAATAAGTGCTTGTGGCAGTTACGAAGGGGGAGAATCATCTGCGTGGATTGCTGTTTGCTATAATATGCCTTTAATTGCCATGATCTGTAGTTTTTTTAAAAAAAAAAAATTGATCTGCGGCCGCGTGAGAAAACTCTGGGAACTGGGTCGCGCACTCGGATCCTTTCCGGGTAGGGCAACCCGGTTCAGCGCCTACAAAAGGCGCGGCGCGAAAGAGAAGCAGGACCAGTGAAACGACGGCGTTTTTAATCCATAGTGAAACGAATCGTTTCACTTAAACGTTTTTTTTTTTGATACAAAAATTTTAGGCAGGGGGTTGGGCTCACCCACAAGCCAAGGGCAGGGCGAAATCTCCCTTCCTCTTAGGTCATACCAATGTCGGGCAGGGCGAGCCGTCAATTACCCTCAGACGTTTACCTAAGCACCCAGGAGCTAGGATGCCTCCCCAAGCGCCGTGGTGGGGGATCGAACCTCCTCCCACTTGGTGAGAAGGCACGACCCTGACCACTCCAACCCTAAACGTTTAAAAAAGCTGATTTTGGAACGTGGCTCCTTTGTTTCGAAATTTGGACTGGGCATTTTGGGCTTACTTTTTTCCAATTTTTTTAGCCTGAATAAAATAAAAGGAGGTTGGGCCAAATTTTGTTGGGCCACGCGTCTAGGCCTTTTTTTTCCTTTTCTTCTGATTTCTGAGCCCTTTTCATTTGGGAAACAGTTTTTTGGCCATGTTTTCGACTTGCACAGTACCCTGTTTTTGGGCTGCTACAATATTTTTTTGGGCCTGTTACAATTTTGGGCCACGTTTTGGCTTAAAAAAAGACCAAAAATTCTCTCTTGGGCTTTGAAGAATTATTTTGGATTATTTATATAAAGAAATTATTTTGTACATATTTTATGTGTTAATTGTTTTTAATATGTCCAAATAAGGCATTATGAAATTGGTAATAAATTTTTCAAGGCTTTTATGCCCATTTAAAGTTATTTATCTTTTATGCTAATTAAATAAATTAACACAACATCACACCAAAGTGTGCTCTCTTGTGAAAATTGTTCATGAGGCATATTAGAGATGGTTAGTGTATATATAATTTCATGCGAATATCTAATCGGCCCAAAGGAAGGTTGATACTTGGCAGAAATATATAGACACCTTGATGGTAAATACGTGGCAATTCTCAGATATAATCATGCGAATAATAATGTGTTCCAAAGAACAATTATTATTTAGCAGATCTTATTGTCGATATTTGATTATTACAACAAGATGTTACTGACAGTTAATGTTATTATCCAAAGATAAAATATTAATATTGTTATCGGTATCTTGCAATGGGGATTACATTTATTTGAATTTATTGCCATTATCTTTTATGTGGATTTCTAATTATATGTTTTCCTTGTTCATTTAGCTTCGGTTTCATCCATATATGCAAGTTTAAATTCCATTCCAAATGGAACTAATTTCAAGGATTGGAAAGATAACATAATGATAATTCTGGGATGCATGGATCTAGACCTTGTATTAAGGATTGATTCTCCCCCTCCTCTTATGAATGAAAGTACTCCTGGAACATGGATGTATTTTGAAAAGTGGGAGCGATCAAATCGCATGAGTCTTATGATCATTAAGCATGGCATCCCAGAAGCCTTTAGAGGTGCTATTGCGGAGAGTATTCTCAATGCTAAGGATTTTCTTGCCGAAATTGAAAAGCGCTTTGTAAAAAGCGATAAGGCAGAAACAAGCATCCTTTTGCAACGCTTGATTTCCATGAGGCATAAGGGGCAAGGAAATATAAGAGAATACATTATGGAAATGTCCCACATAGTTGTAAAACTTAAGGAATTAAAGCTTCAGCTATCTGAGGACCTTTTGGTACATTTGGTGCTTATTTCTCTTCCTGCACAATATAGTCAGTTGAAGGTCAGTTATAACTGCCAAAAGGAGAAATGGACTCTTAATGAGCTCATATCCTATCTTGTGCAAGAAGAAGAAAGGTTAAAGCATGAAAGCACTCACAGTGCCAATGTGGCAAGTACCTCGAAAGGTAAAGGCATAAAGAGAAAATTTCCAGAGGCTGCAAGGGGTCCTATTCAAAGGAAACCCATCAGGAATCTTGCTCCTACACCTAACCCAGTAAGGAAAACTCCAGATGAAACAAATCGGAGCTACTTTTGTGGGAAGCCAGGACATATGAAGAAAGAATGTACCAAATATTGCACATGGCGTACCAGAAAAGGTAAGCATCTTATTTTGGTTTGCACTAAGGTTAATTTAGTTTCTACACCTCAAAACACTTGGTGGTTAGATTCTGGTGCTACCACTCATATTAGTGCTTCCATTCAGGGATGCCTGAACTACCGAAAGCCAAATGATGCTGAAAGACGCATTTACATGGGAGATGACAAGTCGGTAGAAGTGGAAGCTATTGGGCACTTTAGATTGTTATTAGAGACTAGTTTTTATTTGATTTTGTTGGATACTTTTGTGGTACTGTCATTTAGACAAAATTTGATTTCAGTTTCTATTTTGGACAAATCCGGTTATTATTGTACATTTGGAAACAATAAGGCCATTTTATCTACAAATTCAAATGTTATTGGAATCGGTTCTCTTACGGTTTATGACAATTTATATTTCTTAAATATGGTAGCTTCCTATAATGAATCGTTACATGTCTCAACACAAGGCACAAAATGTAAAATCAATGCAGAAAACTCAGGATCTTTATGGCACAAGCGCTTAAGCCACATTTCTAGAAATAGAATTGAAAGGCTTGTGTCCAATGATATATTAACCGACATTGATTTTTTCAGATTTTGATAATTGCATTGATTACATCAAGGGCAAGCAAACCAAAACGAAAAATATGGGTGCCTATAGAAGTCAAGATGTATTAGAAGTAATACAAACGGATATTTGTGGACCATTTCCCAAACCTTCATGGAATGTTCAACAATATTGTATATCATTTATAGATGATTACTCCAGATATGGGTACTTATATTTGATTCATGAAAAGTCACAAGCCCTATACATGTTCAAAATTTTTTAAAACTGAAGTTGAAAATCAACTCAGTAAAAGGATTAAAAATGTCAGATCTGACAGTGGAGGTGAATATTACGGTAGCTATAATGGTTCAGGTGAACAACGTCCAGGGCCATTTGCTAAATTCCTAAAGGAATCAAGAATTGTTCTTCAGTACATCATGCCTGGTTCACCAGCATCAATGGCGGAGCCATGACCTTTTGCCAGTGGGGGCAATTTTTTAATTTTTAGAAAATGACAATAGTAATTATCATGTAAAGCTAAGTGTATAAATACTAAAACCATATAAAATTTTTGCATATATATAATTACACATTGCATACCTTACAATTGTCCCTGACGTGATCTCATATTTTGAAATCTTTGAACAATCAACTCATTATCAATACTATTGAAAATATCTTTTTCAATATAAGTAACTAAACAATTATTCATC
>JANTPZ010150007.1:0-12534 GCA_025593235.1 Vachellia pachyceras
GGTAGTAATCTTGTTTACCTTGAAGATTCACCAAGCTTTTCTCTCTTCTTTGGCTCTAAAATGGCGTCACTTCTCCTCTCCAAAAACTGCTGGAATGTGTCGTGCAAATTGCTGGAGAAATGAAGGGAATTATGGATTTATTAACTCACACATTTAAGGAATCCAAGGTGGAGATTTCATCTTGAAATTTAATGAAATCTAATGGTTGAGATGAAGCCATCAAAGAGCCATTTGCTTGCTTCCAATTGGATGATGAAAAGGTGTAATGATGGCTGTAATGGCTGGTTAAAAATCTGGTTACCTTAACCAAATTGGATCCCATTCGGTTACTTTTACTGATTGTACTTTTTACCGGTAAACTTAACTTTATTCCGGTAAATCTTTTTCTACTTTTATGGAGATATTTTCTTCCTCATTAAATCTCCATAATTTCATCTTTTATTTAGCAAGATTATTATCCCCAAAATGCCCTTTACTTTTCTCAAATTTTACAGGATTAATTTATCCTGTCTGAAATCCCTGAAAACGTACAATCAGAGAGCAAAATTCTTTTAGGGCCTTGAAAAATACTATATTTTTCACTTATTCTCAAACCCTTTTCCTTTTTTCCAAAATTCCCTCTAGATATTTCAAAATAAATTTTTGAAATAATTATATTTTGGAGATTTTCGGGTCTTTTTCCCAATTATTGGGAAAATCGCCTTAATTGTACACTGTATAATAATTTTATTAAATACTATATAATTCACTGGATTTTCCCTATTTTTCTCTAAATTTTTGGAGGGCTCCTTGTACCTTAAATAATTATTTTTCCCTTTTTTACCTTCAAAATTATATAGACGGAAAACAAGTCCGAATCTGGAAAATCCGTGATTCACGGTTATCCTCCATGAGTCAAACTCTGTCTATTGGGCATCTGTAAATTTTTTGGTCAACAGTTGACTTTTGACTTTGACTTTGACTTTGTCAAATGACCAAAATACCTTTCAACTTTCTCATAATTACTATTTTGCCCTTACTTTATCTACTTTTTCCAAAATTATCATTTTGCCCTTACTTTTGATACTGAAAGACCTTTATGCCCTTGGTCTTTCATTAAACGACATATGGGTCCCTTCCTATAAGGTTTCCCATCCTCATATTACTTCTAGGGCAAATATACTTAATTTTGGAATTCACACGGAACTCCGTGCCTGAACTTTCGGCCTTAATCTTTCTTTCTTTTTGAGCTATCTACTTCTCATCTCTAATTCATCATCTTAAGATTAGCCTTTATTTCATTTAGCATAAAATTATGGATATTACATGTCTACCCGCCTTAAAAATAAATTTCGTCCTCGAAATTTACCGATTTGAGTCATTGATTCTAGGCTCTTAGCTTTCCTCTTTTCTTTTGTTTCCCTGTTTATTTTCTCTGACATTAGCTCTTGCCAGAATACTTTATAATTAGGATCTTTTCTTTTAGCTGGGAAACAGGAAATTCCTAGTGCCTGTAACTCAGATTCGAGGGTAATGCCAATCAATATCTATTTTTTTGTCTTTAAACATTCTACACATCTCTTTAACTAGGCCATTTTTTTAGCCTTGAAGACTAACTTAATCTTTATTGGTGGAGATACTTTCAAAAGTAGTTGATCTCCAACTTTAACTTTAACAGTCGTCTTCCCTTATTGGCATCAATTAATTCTGATTTGTAACATCTCTTCGACTTTATCTGCTTAGCCATTTCATCACTGTCTCAGAATCGTGCCAATTTCTCTCTTTGCTAAAGTTTCTTGACCTTCACTATTTGACCATTATTGTTGGAAAAACAAAATTTATGAGGCAATCTTACTTTTTGCCTAAATTTCAATGGTCATTTATCTGGTCAGCCTCATACTTTGCTGACTTTTACTTTACCTTCTAGATCTCACATTATTTAACTAGCCTCATGATTAATTGCGCACAATCATACTGGAGGCTTTAAGCTTCAATCTATGAAGCTTTTTGACATTCTTCACTTTTCAACTTATCTTTCTCTATAACTAGCCTGATTATCACTCATTCAGGACTTACAGTTTTGCTCTTCATTTTCTTTACTTTCTTGCCTAAGGAATTGGGAATAAGCTCCTCTTGATTGACAGTCAGCTATCTGTGAAAATAATCAAGGGTACTCTCTCTGTAGTAGCTATTCATCATGAGGACATCTTCTTATCTTGAGCCCATTCCTGGTCATCTCATTCTCGTGTTCTAAGAGCAACATCATGCTTTTGACTCTGAGCCTCTTCATATACTCTTTATTAAGGTTTACTATGACCTTATGCGCGTCAGCGCTATTCTATAGGCTTGGTCCTTGACCCTTGCCCCATAACATTATTAAGGGAGTCATTCTTGCTCTTTAGAAACCTTTAGACCATGGAACCTGGGTTAAGAATAAATCATCTATCCTCAGTAATAGCTAGACTGATAATTCCCCAAGATTAATCTTAGAAGCCAACATGTCTTCTTAGGCTTTGCTCAATCCTCTTTTCCTCTTGCATTTCACTAGAGCATTTTTCTTTTCCTTTCATACTTCTTAACTCATTCCTCTTAGGTCATATCTCCTTAGTTGTACTGCTTGAGCTTTCTGACATTGATTCCTCTCTTTACTATTTCATTCAATGTTTGTTTGATGCCAAACTGCTATTTTTTAGGATTTAACAATCCTTACTGTTCTTCTGCTTATTGTTGTAACATTGCAAAGAGAGGAATTTCATTCTTTTAATCTTACTGGCTTATCTGGTACCCAAACTATTCAAGGGATTCTGCCCTTGACTGTTTTCAGCCCATTTTCTCTCTCTTCATATTGGGAACGGCTTGTTCCATATGCCTTACTTTTACTGCTTTCTTTCTCTTGTGAGACAACATTGACATCTCACAATGGTTTCCTATTGGAGTTTTATCTGATTCCTGTATATCAGGAATATGCTTCTCCCTGTCTCTCTGGAAGTAGCTTGCCTTATGCTAGGGCAACTAGTCCCACGTACCCCTGTCTATCAGGGTTTGCCTTTCTTACTGTCGATCAGGAAGTGGCTCGCCTAACTGTGGTGACTTTAAGCATCAAACGCCTAACTGCGGCGATGGCATAGGAAACCACCATTCCAACTCTAGAGAGATACTTTTTGGCTAAAGCATTTTCTAGTATACTTTTTATTGGGTACTTCCTCTTCTAATCATAACACAACGTACCTTGTCCCAATCAGGGAACCTTTCTTAACTTTCTTACTTATTTTAGCAGTGGCATTTACTAATGAGAATTTCATTTCTCATTTTCGTACTTGGCCTAAGGATCACACCCTTCTACGATGCCTGGAAACATAGTGAAATATCACTAATTTCAATCTCATTGCTCAAGGCATCTCTAATTTCTGCATTACTTGCCTTTACTTTTTTGGGTGTGTCATATCACTTCTCTTTCTATTTCTCATCATCTATATTGTTATGATGCACTACCTTACTTTTCTTTTGGTAGGCTCTTAAGATTCCTTGACCAATTCATCCACGGTCATTTCAACTTTACAATTTAATCTCATAGGAATCTTTCGTCATATAAAAGATTTAAGCCTATATACCAGCAGAAAATTCATCACGAAGTATCCTCAAACTCCGTTGCTAGTACTATTCCTTATTGCAATTAACTGGGGCTGACTTAAGTTGGGAAGTCTATTGTGGTTACTAACATTGTTACTGCTGCTATGTCTATCACAGTCTATATAGCTTACTCGTAATAATTATAAAGCCTTTCAGCAACTTTAGTACTTCTAGTACCGTCTATTTTCTAATTTCTTTAGAAAATTAACCACAATTTAATCAACATCTGCCCAACTCATTCTCATACTTAGTTGTCATAAATACAGTCTAGATAACATTTTCATACCATAACTATACTTTAGCTATTCCTGCTTTATGCCTCTATTTACCTCTTGGCATTAAAATCACTAAACAGGATCTTATCCTATCCTGTCTCTTTGTTCTGTAACTCTTTGAACCTCTAGATGATTCTAATATATAAAAATTTATCTATGCTAACATGTATTTTGTCCAGCATACAATCATCTCCTAGCTCACCCATAGCTTAGGATGTCTAATAACCTCGAATGTTATTAGACTATCAGAGATTCTTTTCTTGTTCATCTCTTCTATCTCATTCAGTGTTCTCCACCTTAAAGCAGACTTCGGAGGGATATAACATCTATCTTTGAATTTATTTATTCCCTCAGCGGTTTCGTTCAATTCTTTAGCTTCTTCTTGACTCATCTGTGTCTCTAAGTTCTGGATGAACTGATCCTCTTACTAAGCTTCCCTAATTTCATCCTTTATATCATTGAGGATTTGAGTGATTCTGTATCTACAAGCTCTATTTATAACTGATTCATTACATCCCAATCTCGAAGGTTCTCTATTAACTTTCGCTCTTTCATCATCATCATGGCCACCTGCTCCATTTTTTGTTTTAAAATATCGGTAACTACATTTGCTTTACCTGGATAATACTTTATCATGTAGTCATAGTCTTTAAGCAACTCCATCCGACATCTTTGTCTCAAGTTCAGCTCTTTCTAAACTTGTAAATACTTGAGACTTTTAAAATTATAGCACAGCTTGATGGTTGATCCATATAACTAGTGCCTCCATATGTTTAGAACATAATCTATCGCTGCTAGCTCAATATAATGTGTGGAATAGTTCTCTTTATAAAACTTTAACTGTTGTGAGGCATAAACTACCACTTGACCCTGTGCATGAGCACACATCCCAATCCATGCATACTAGCATACTGTAGACCACATAGGGCCTCTAGGGATCTGGGATCACTAGTATAGGCGTCGAGGTTAGCTTCATTTTCAACTCTTGGAACTGGCCTCACACTTCTCATTCCATGAAAAAGAATGGTTCTTTCTAATGAGCTTAATCAACGGTAAGGCAATCGGAGAGAAGTCTTATATAAAACATTTATAATAATTTGCTAGGCCCAGAAAGCTCCAGACTTAGGTTACTATCCTAGGCAGATTTATCTCAGTACTACCTTTACTCGGCATAGTCCACTGTGACCCTTTCCTAAGAGATCATGTGCTCTAGGAATTTCTCTTCTCTTAGTGCCCTAGGCCGATCCATCTCAGTACTGCCTTGACTCGGCGTAGTCTGCAGCGACTTCTTCCCGAGAGATCACCTACCTAGGAGTTTCACCTTTGATAATTAGAACTTACAGAGCTTAGCATGAAAAGGTTTTTCTTTCAAAACAGTTAATACAATTCTCAGATGCCTCTTTTATATTCCTCTAAAGATCTGGAGTACACTATAACATCATCTATAAGACTATGACAAAATTTCCAGGTATTACCGAAATACATACTTCATATAGTTTATGAAAACTGCAGGGGCATTCATCAAACCAAATGGCATTCCTATAAACTTATAATATTCACATCTAATAAGGAAAGCCACCTTAAATTCTAACTCAGAGATGGTGATAACCTGATCTGAGATCAATCTAAAACTCATGTCTTTCTTTTCACAAAGAGAGCTTGAGCTTCTCAAGGTGAAACATTGGATTTAATAAACCCTTTATCTAGAAGTTCTTTTATCTGCTCTTTTATCTCTTTTCTCTTAATTGAAGCAATTCTATACGGAGTCTTGGAAATCAGGTTTTATTCCTGGTACAAATCAATTACGAACTCCACTTCTCTTTCTGGAGGCAGTCCGCTAATCTCTTTTTGAAAATGCTTCCAGGAAATTCTCTGACTATCAAAATGTCACTAAGGGACTCTTTAACTTCAATCTCAACTGAGGAGAAAGTCCCTATTGCACTTCTTGCAATTAATCAAGCTCAAAGGCCTCTCTGGCCCTTTATATTCGGCTAAAATCTTTGTCTTCTAGGAGAAATGTAGTTCTGTAATTGACGGGTATTCAATTTTGGGTTACGCCCAGCAAAATCAATTTGCGGCAATTGAATTTTCCGTAAACTATCTCCTCTTGACAAACTTTGCAATTTAAACTTTGATGTTTTGGTTGCCTTTGCATCTCACTTGAACCTCGAGTTGATACTATCATAGTAGATCTTGATCCAGATGAAGTGTATTTGGAGTTCTTCTTCTACTGGAAGCTCTCCCTTCGGCACTGGCATCTCTACCGGGCTTACGGGTTTAGGACATTCTGATCTAGTTAATATGCCTCTCTAGCCCATTTGGATATATGCTAACTGAAACCCTCGTCCATGCAGAGCAATATGCTCACGGAGTCCTCGGGTGTTAGTGTCCAGTATGTGCTGCAAAGAAACAATCTTATCAAATACTGGACCTTCATATCCTTATTCCCTACATATCCTGGTAGTTCTCATGCCAGCTCCTTTTCTTTTCCAGTCACTTCATTGGTATACTTGACTTTTCTTCATCATTCTTGGCTAACCACATTCATTCGTATAGCAATGAACATAAGGCATAACTATCTATCATACATTCACAATAGACAACCAAAGCATAGCACAATACCAAGCTAATGACATGTCAATCTCATAGGTATATTGAATAAAAGTGCAACATCTATCAAATTATAATGCATAATTATTCAAACAAATTCCCAAACCTTTGCTCTGATACCAAACAATGTGACATACCTTAACCAAACTGGATCCCATTCAGTTACTTTTACATATTGCACTTTTTACCGGTAAACTTAACTTTATTCCGGTAAATCTTTTTCTATTTTTCTGGAGATATTTCCTTTTCTCATTTAATCTCCATAATTTCATCTTGAATATAACAAAATTATTATCCCCAAAATACCCATTACTTTTCTCAAATTTTACAAGATTAATTTATCCTGTCTAAAATCCTTGAAACGGAGCAATCGGAGAGCAAATTTCTTTTAGGATCTTGAAAAATACTATATTTTTCACTGATCCTCTAGCCCTTTTCCTTTTTCCAAAATGCACTCTAGATATTTCATAATAAATTTTTGAAATAATTATATTTCGAGGATTTTCAGGTCTTTTTCCCAATTTCCAAGAAAATCGCCTTAATTGTACACTGGATAATAATCTTATTAAATATTATATAATTCACTGGATTTTTCATATTTTTCTCTAAATTTTTGGAGGGCTCCTTGTACCTTAAATAATTATTTTTCCCCTTTTTGGCCCTTCAAAATTATATAAATAAAAATCTAATTTGAATTTGGAAAATCCGTGTTTCATCATTGCGATCCGTAAGTAGAGATCTATCTATTGGGCATCTGTAAATTTTCTGATATTTTGGTCAACTGGTTGACTTTTGACTTTGACTTTGAATTTTCCTTTGTCAAATGACCAAAATGCCCTTCAACTTTCTCATAATTACCATTTTGCCCTTAGTTTCTCTACTTTTTTCAAAATTACTATTTTGCCCTTACTTTTGATACTGAAAGACCTTTATGCCCTTGGTCTTTTATTAAACGACATATGGGTCCCTTCCTATAAGGTTTCCCATCCTCATATTGCTTCTAGGGCAAATATACTTAATTTTGAAATTCACACGGAACTCCGTGCCTGAACTTTGGGCCCTTAATCTTTGTTTCTTTTTGAGTTATCTACTTCTCGTCTCTAATTCATCAACTTAATCGTAAGATTAGCCTTTATTTCATTTAGCATAAAAATTATGGATATTACATGAAGCGCTAGAATGTTTTAGACAATATATGAATGAAGTGGAGAATCAAATGGAACGTAAAATTAAAGTATTACGTACTAACCGAGGTCGTGAATACTTATCCAATCAGTTTAAAGATCTCTGTGAAGAAAAAGAGATAATTAGGCAACTAACTATTCTTAGCACTCCACAACAGAACGGAGTATCTGAGAGAAGAAATAGGACTTTTCTAGACATGATTAGGTCGATGATGGCTCAAGCAAGCTTAGCAATTTCGTATTGGGGTGATGCTTTGTTAACAGTAGCCTTCATACTTAATCGTGTACCTTCGAAAGCAGTTACTTCCACACCTTATGAGTTATGGTGTACCCTCAAGCTTACCAATTTTGTATTGGCATGATTTAAGTATCTTAAGACCCTGAGGGCCAGTTACATACATTCATGACGATTCCCATAGACATGGGAAGTTGGGTCCAAGAGGAAAGAAATATATGTTTATAAGATACTCAAAAGAATTAAAAGGATATGTTTTCATAGGTGAAAACAAAGATGGAATTGTAACTGAGATTGAATCCAGGGATGCCGTATTTTTGGAGAGTGAATTTCCTGGCAGAGGAGAGATAGATCGAACAATATATCTTTATGAGACACAAGACAAGGTAGTGCAGATCGATCTAATGATCCACCATTGTCTTAATATATCGATCTGAGTGGGAGATCAAAAGGCTCAAAAAGGCTTTTACCAAGGCCGATACAAAAGAGACGAAAGAGGTAAGAGGTTTCTACAAGAAGGAGTGACATGGGAAAGTACCCAAGAGGCACTTCCCAATAGAGGGGAAAGCACTCATGGTCACTCTGGATGGAGATGATAAGCCACATTCTGTACGAGAAGCCTTATCATGCACTGCCAAAGATGAATAGAAGAAAGCAACGGAAGAAGAGATTGATTCAATGAAAAAGAATCAAGTCTTGGAACTTGTTGATCTACCAAAAGGTCAAAAGGCCATTGGAAACAAGTGGATTCTCAAAATAAAAAGAAAAGTAGATGGATCAATTGACAAGTACAAGGCACGTCTGGTAGCAAAGGAGTATACACAACAGGAAGGTATCGATTACGAAGCACATTCTTGCCTGTTGTTTGTTTTAATTCCATAAGATTGATTATAGCAATAATAAATAGTTTAGATTTGGAAATACATCAAATGGATGTGAAAACTGCATTTCTAAACGGAGACTTGGATGAAGAAATCTATATGGAACAACCATTAGGTTTCGTAAAGAAAGGTTCAGAGAGCAAAATTTGTGAGCTCAGAAGCTCTATTTATGGACTAAAATAATCATCCAGGCAGTGGTACTTGAGGTTTCAAAAGGCAATAACCTCCTATGATTTTAAAATGATTGAAGAAGACCACTGTGTCTACGTTAAGCGATTTGATGATAACTTTGTGATGTTGTCCTTATATGTAGACGATATACTATTAGCCGAAAATAGCCTAATTTTGATCTTAGCCATTAAAGAATGACTGTCATTGAATTTTGAGATGAAAGACATGGGAGGAACGGAGTACATACTTGGAGTTAAAATCCAAAGAGATCGCTCAAAGAGA
The DNA here is from genome assembly GCA_025593235.1 of Vachellia pachyceras. NCBI lineage: Eukaryota > Viridiplantae > Streptophyta > Magnoliopsida > Fabales > Fabaceae > Vachellia > Vachellia pachyceras. The sequence goes on from JANTPZ010150007.1 coordinate 9,248, forward strand.
GTTCTATCTCTTTCACAAGAGAATTACATTAAGAAGATTCTCAAGAGATTCAATATGAGTGATTACAATCTCTTAGACACCTTAGTAGTTATTGGAGTTAGCCTGAATCTTGCAATGTGTCCCAAGACTGAGTCAGCCAAGAAAAGAATGGAAAGAGTTCCTTATGCTAGTGCCATTAGAGTTGGACCGGTGAGTAGATTCCAGTCAAATCCTGGCGAACAACATTGGAAAGCTGTTAAAAGGATACTGCGATACTTAAAGGGCACAACAAATTATGCACTGACTTATCAAGGAAGCGATCTACGGCTCTTTAGATACTCCGATGCTGATGTAGGTGGAGATGAAGTTGAACGAAGGTCAACTTCAGGTTATACATTCTTGCTGAATAATGGTGCCATAAGTTGTAGTAGTAAGAAGTAGACGTGCATAGCCCTACACTCAATTGAAGCTGAGTTTGTGGCTTGGCAGTGCAAGAGGCTATATGGCTCAAAAGGTTTATTGAACACCTTGGATTTGGAAATGAAAGTACAAATCTTGTGTTAATATATTGTGACAATACCGCAGCCATAGCCTATACATAAGACCCCAAATATCATAGCAAGACTGAGCATATTGATATTAAGTATAACTTTGTGAGTGATTATGTAGCACAAAAATTGATTAATATACAACATATTTTGACCAAAAGTATGGTCGCAGATCCCTTGACTAAACCAATAGCCAGAGAAATATTTTTGAAACATGTAAAGGCTATTGGTATGCGTAAAATGTAAAATTACAAACACTATGTATTGAATTTATGATTGAAGTATGCAATTTTTCATCATTAATTTATGTGTCTATGTATAAGTATACAATGTCTAGTATGTTGTATAGGCAAGTGAGGTAGGCTCTCTCACACGAGCTACCGCCTTTAATACTCAGGAGTATGCAAGGATGAGACATTTGTATTCACCAGTAAGGCAGCAAGAATGCTGATATGGTAGAGAAGAGATACAAACTATGTCACTTCAGCAATACTGTAGCATGTCGAGATGAAATCTAATGTACATATGTATAAAACATGGATCGAATCATGGGGACCCGCTCCCATAATGCCTGTTACTAGACAACAAATTCTTCAATACTGATGTCACATGAGATATGAGAGGATGAAGAATTTGGGTTTAGATGTTGGGAACATCTAGACTAAAAGTCTATACGGTGTTGATAATAAGTATCAAAGTGACGTATGCTCTTATAGTGTAAGAGAAACACCGTAGCATGTGATTCATATCGCATGTGATTCATATCGCATGTGTTAAAGAACCGTAAAAAAAGGAAACAAGTGAATGGATCCCTACTTCATTGCTGTGTGAGTCCTAAGAAATTAATATTTCTATTTATGTCCTTTGACTTTAACATTATCATGGAGGTATACTTCAGTAACTGCTACCTTAACGTACATCCTACTATCATTATGGATGTGATACAAGGTACTATGTTAGGAAAGCAGTTGATGTATATCAAAGTGATATATGGGCGAAAGAAAGATTACCTGGAAAATGCACAACTATGCTGGTGTCTGTGACATGTCCCTTATGATATCAACTTTGTGATTTCATAAGTATGGATACCACGCATGTGAGAAAGATGATCTAAGTCTTATGTTGACTTAAGAGGGATTAGACTCGTCAAGTGAAAGTGTATTTTTGGTTGAATCTAGGACATATGAGGCGTAATAATTGAATTCAAGCTACAGAAGAAAGATTGTCTTGTGCTGGTCTTGTGAAAGGGATTTCTAGTACAAATATCTAAAAGACGTTATACCCATACGGTCACGGTAAAGCACTCAGCATGAAAGAGAGAGGAGAGAAAGATGAGGCCCACGTTTCCTAATCCACCAAGTGTGAGTGTGAGATGTTCGAAAATGGAACACCCTTGATGGATTAGGCCCAAATCCATGTACTGGGTCGAATACTTAAATATGGACTCTTGTGGGATGAAAATGCAATTTCCCAAAATTGATCTTAAAATTCAAAATCAAATAATAGTGGGAACAGTTATTGGGAGAAAACGACGGAATGACAGTTGCAAGTTTTTTGGATTATTATAATAATCCCTATCCCATGTTTTGAGGAAACAGAACCATACGGGAAAAACACTCTTAGGAAAACTTGCTCTCTCTTCCTATCCCAAAGTCCTATCTCTCTTCTCCCGGCGAATTTGTTGTGTACAGATTTTGGGTCCAACCTTGTGATCCAAATACGCATGGGTATTTGCAATTCGTGCTCGAAATCCTTCAACATTTATATTTCATTCTGAGTATTACATAAACTACACAACCATTTATTTATCATCTCCCAGCTATAAAAAACTAAGAGCTATAATTTATACTCACATTCTTATTATGAGAGTGATGTAATTTATTGTGAGACTTTATAAATAAACTTTAAAAAAATTACAAGAAAATTGAATTCATTTTAAGCTTCAATGAGATCTATATCTAAGATCAAAGGGCACAACAACACCTGGGAAAGATAATTTGAAGGAGGCCAAGAAAAATAACCCTACAAGGCCCTTAAATGAAAAACAGCTCACCTCTTGTTCAAAGGTAAAACAAAAATCTGGGACCTTAGCAAACAAATTAGAGCAAGATCAAATTAAGTCAATCTAATTCGATTTTAGGACCATCCAAATTCAGCAAAAGCAATGATGACATTATTTAACATTTTCACACAAAATAAGAATTCATTTGGTCGTCACAACAAATATAAATGCATCTAATGGGTGTTTGGGAAAGCGTTTGGAAACCACAAACGTAGGTTCAACAGTGTTTTTCTGTAAATCGAGATAATCTCCCTCACAAACTTACTTCTTAAATGGTAAAAGCATTTCTCCATTGCTTTTCCAAATGGACATTAAATATATTATGAACACAATCCTCCCCAACTGAGGGTAACAAAATATTTACCAATAGCTTTCTAGATGATAAGATCACTTGCTTCTCAGTTGGGTCACGCCTAGCCACATTATCAGCTCCTGCAACTATACTAGGTGACAAAGTCTAGTGGATTATTGGTAGTTAGGTGTGGAGATACATAAGGAGTGATGAGTGTGAATGAGTCTAAGAAAGGTGGATTAGGAGAGGGAATATTAACAAAATCAGCTACATGCATGAATGAGGGAGAGGTAATGCATCAATTATCAAGGAAGTCAAGGAAATATTGAGTGGTAGGGGTCATCATGATGCAAAGAAGAAAGAGGTTCAGTAGTTGCATATTTGAATGGAAACACAAGCTACTCAT
>JANTPZ010150013.1:0-11443 GCA_025593235.1 Vachellia pachyceras
TCTGTACTTCCCAACTACGATGACATCATGGCCATTGATTGGTTGACCCCAAACTCGAGGGTGATACGGTCCTGCCATAGAGCTCTGCAATTAGAGTGAGCTTCTTGAACTTGAGGGAAAACTTGGGTGATGAGGTTAAGAGTGAGTTGTTGAGAGTTATTAGTTTGGAGAACGGAGAAGAAATAAACTTTCATAGAATTAGTATTTTCCACCTACCACGTGCCCACGGTCAGAATAGATTTTAGTGCATATCTGGACAATAAAGCGACTATAACCTTTCAAAATTAACGGATGTTAACTATCATTTAACCACGGTGGAATTTTTGCATCATTTTTTATAACTATATATATATTTATGATCCAACCAAAGTAGTATATGGCTCCAAGTATACATTTAGGAAAAGTATATGGGCATTTTTGCCCCTTAACCAATTAAATTACAAAAAGGATGCAATACAACCTATTACCTAATGTTTTTTCCACTTAATTAATCCTTAATTTTGCTTTGTTCATATTGTTATAGGGGCTAACGGTGCTAACATTAATGCAAAAGGTGCTTTTTAGACCTAATAAAAATGGCTTTTTAGAAAGTGAGGTACCTTTTAGACCATATGTAGATGCGGTCTAAAAGATTATTTTTTAGACTGCATTTTTTACATGCGATTTAAAAGATTACTTTTTTAAAAAAAATATGGTCTAAAAAGGATAATTGTAGTTGAGCAACCCTTCGATCACATGCTTGCAACATTTTCTTCTTTGTTCACACCATATTACAAAGAAACTTAATCACTCTTTAACACCAAGTCATGTATCCAACTCGTATAAAATTCTGAATCATACAAAACCAAATTTGCTTATTTAAACATAAGCAAGAACCAAACAACATATCTAATTAGAGGAAACAAATAGATATGGGAGTACAAACAAGAATTAAAAATAAGGAAACAAAAAATTACTAGCTCACGACGCCAGCACAGATCTGGAGTGCTCACTCACGATATCAGTAGAGATTGGTGGATGCGGATATGGGTAGATCTAGAGTGCATATGAAGCTCATAATGTCTGTCCAACATAGGATGCAAATGATGTTAATGGAAGCAGATCTGGGTTCCTCAAGCTCACGGAGTAATGACACATACCTAGGCTTCCTCCATCTCATGATTGTGGTGATGACTATAAGGAGCTTGGGGCAAGACGATGCGTGAATGGAAGAACGAACACTGGCATGAGAGGGGAAGGTATAGAGATATGATGCACATAAGTCTGGGTTGTGCACGAGAGAGTCTGAGAGTAGAAGAAAAGTCACTTATTGAGTGATAAAGAAAGAGAGAACAATGGAGCTATAAGTGAAAGAGTTGTAAAGATTAGAACACACACGTAGTGGAAGAAACAGATTTAAAAAAATTTTAATTCCTCATTCGGATCTACCAAATATGTTTAGACCAAGATACGGGAACCCAAACTGGACATGCCAAGTCAATCCAGAAACTAGTGATGCGACCTAACATGACACATCAAATTCAAATCAGTTTTTGCAAATTTCAAGTGGTCCAATCAAGGGAGCTAAAATTGTCACTACCTCATTTGGGCTGATAATGGAGTTGCAGATCAAGTTTTGGGTTTAGAGACGTGAAACAAAAGAGCTTGGGCCATACTGCACATGGGAGGACTCATTTGGGTCTAAATAAGCACATTTTGGGCTTTAAATGATGATCATATTTTACGGCTTTTATTTGCACGAAAATTACATACTAGTTGGCAGATTTGGCTTTTGGAGTTTCCTATTTTAAGAATTTCCTTATTTGCAATCACTGCAAATTAGGTAGCTTTCTAGTTTCCTTTTTTAAGAGTTTCCTTCTTTGCATTCACTACAAATTAGGTAACAGTTGACTTTCCTTTTTCATGAGAGTGTCCATTTTAATTAGACTTTAATATTTGCAATTAATGCAAATTAGGTCAAATTTGTGTGTTTCATCTAAATACTTTGTAACGCCTCTTTTGACGGCGGACTGGGATTTTGAATGAAAGTTTGCATGTTTATGCACTTTGAGAGGATTCTCTCTAGGGTTCTTTTCAGAACTAACAGACTTATCAAGGCTTGATCAACCTTGTGGCGTCTTCCAACACTTAGGGTCCTTGTTCTTCCGTGTTCAAGGGTTCAAGTGGATTGTTGACCTCTGTTTAGCTTTCTTGGGGTGCATATATTTTAGATTGGTTGTGGGTTCTTGGGAACTTTCCCTAGTGGCTTCGCACTACTTGGTCACCAGTCCGGTCTAGGTCATGATATGACCCCAGGTTGGATCAACTGGGGAGACTCGCCAAGTTGGGCAAGTCATCGAGTTATGCTTTTTTAACAGTGACAGAGCAAGGGCATTGGAGGTGGAAGAGACAGCTTAAGAATGGATTCATGGTCATCAGGTTTTAGAGGGAAGCGGTGAGGGAGGAACACTGGAGTAACAGGAGTCTTGGAAGCGCATGACCTTGCAAATGGTTCTGGGGGAGGAGGCGGTGATCTCGGTGGGAGGTGTTGATCGTGTCCCGAAATTGGAGTTGTGTATGAGAGCTCTGAATGTGATATCGAAGGAGAGAGTGAGGAAGAGGATGGCCGAAACATAAATGAAGACGACAAGGGGCATGCAGTTGGGGGGAGGGCTGATCTTCAAAATGGTTACAGGTCACCCGCTTTGCTGTAGACAAAGAGAGGTAGAGAGATTCAGTGGAAAGTAGAAGTAATGGAGAGAGCAAGAGAAGGATAGGCGATTAGAAAAGGGAATTGCTTGTTGATTGTTAGAAGGAGAGGCAACATGACGCGGAAGGAAGGAGATGAAGCATGGAAAAATCTAGAGAGACGAGTACAGCTGGTTTCTGTGAGTGAGTAAGGCAGAGAACAAGATTGCACAAGAGTAGGTAGATGACAGTTCACATGGGAGAGAGAAGAAAAAAATGAAAAGAGTCCAATTTGACATGTCTTATAAGTTGATATGATTAAAATTAAAGAGAGGGAAAACATTTTGAATAGTGAGAACAAGATTGCACAAATATTAATATAGTATTAATATATTATAAATGATACATATCCCACTTCATTGGCTTCATTGGGAATCTATGAAGCCATTTAATGAATGGTGTTAGGGTGATATCCTCCCGAGGCTACACAAAAAAAATTTAAAAACTAAACTCACCAAACTCTCATTATATGTGTATTGTGAAATTGAATATTGAGGAGAAATGAAAAAAACATAAGATGAGCACTACTAGAAAAATGTCATTTAGCAATCGAAAATCCATCGCTAAATGGTTATTTTCCATCGCTAAAACGATGGCCGCTAATATTTTCCGTCGCTAAATGGAAATTTTGTAATGGAAAATAGCTATTTAGCGATGGATTTTTTTGTTGCTAAATGTTATTTTTCTGGTAGTGGAGGTTGGCAAATAGATGAGGTGTAGGTTGCATAGAGTGGGTTTCTTGTACCTAGTTTAAACAGAGTGGTTAGGCCATTATCAGTTTCTAGAACTCGGATTCATAGCTTCCATGGTTGTTTGGATCTTTTTTCAGTTTCCAACGTCCACAGCCTTCTCAAACTTTTCTCTTTTCTTGATTTCGATCTCAAGGAGCTAACGTGTTAGATCGTCTCCTTCTATTGGTATCCATGCGAATAGTTTTTAACAACATCAGCGTGCTAGCGCTTTTCACGTTTCACTTTCTTTAGGGTTTTTGTGGCTCACAATCCAAAATTCGTACTACTACCTGATATGGCTCATGAGTCCTTTATTTATAGAACTTATGTATGATGCATTAAAAATTAAAGATTAATCTTTTATTAATATTGAAAAATCTGAATTTGGATAAAAATATTCAAGATTAATCTTGAAATTAAATTTTAAAGATATTCAAGATTAATCTTCATTAATATTGAATTTCGAATTTCAAAAGATATTCAAGATTAATCTTTATTAATGTTGAAATTCGAATTTCAAAAGATATTCAAGATTAATCTTTATTAATGTTGAAATTCGAATTTCAAAAGATATTCAAGATTAATCTTTATTAGTCTTGATATTAATCTTGTTTGATCAAGTTATATCTATTTAATGCAAACAATGAGCCAACCAATTTAATTTATCTTTATAAATTAAATCTGAAAATAAATGCTAATTATTTAATTTATCAAATAAATTAAACATTAAGACTAACATATTAAGATTAATAATATTATCAATATCATATTATTATTCGAATATATATACACACATTTGAAAAAGCCTAGAATATTAAAGTTCGTGTTGGGCTGTTCTTGCGTGCTACCCTGTAGGCCCATATGAAGCTGGCAATGGGTTAAACTTAATACTAGCCCACAAGTTGCAAGTGTTCCTTAGCAAGATATTATGACTACCCAAATCACATGAGGATTGTTAACACGATACAACCTGTCATTTAATCATGTAACTTCCATTTTGTTACACGATATCTCGATCAAGATGAGGCATCGATAATGTCATCATACTATTCCTAACCATTACTTTCTCGATCCTTGAGTAGTATGATCTTAGAAACGAAAACTCCTTTTTGCTACAATATGGCCATACATTCTCAGACTCACTCATCAAGGGGCCCAGTAATATCTCTACTAACGCAAGGTGTAACATCCATATTTTGGATTAATCAGTTGTTATTGAGATTTTATTTAGTTAAAGAAAATAAAATAAATTAAAATTTAAAAGAAGTATGAAATTTTGCATATTTATTTTACGAAGAAAAAAATAAAATATAAAATAAATTCCTTATAAAAGGCATTCAAGTATAGGTGTATAAACTTATCTTATTATTAAAATAAGTAAAAAAGAAATATTTAAATAACTACTACTAATATTATTATTACTATTAATATTATTATTTCATTAGTATAATCATTATTATTTTAAAAAAATAAAATAAATAGAATAATAATATTATATTTAATGAAAACCCTAACCCTAACCCACTCTTATATAAAGCACTACCGTGTCACCACCGTCACTGCTACAGTAGCCCATCTCTGTACCACTGCTACAGTACCACAGGTACCCCTCTTCCCTCTCTTTCGTTTTCTTCTCTTGTCAGATCAGCAAAAAATGTCTTATCAATCTCTTATTTCCCCTTATTCATTACCTACTGCCTCTTTGTAAATCCATTTTTCTTGCTTTGCTTTTCCCTCTTGTATCCAACATAAAAGCAAGTCTTGTCCATCAGAGAAATGTGTGTATGTGTGTTTGAATGTGTGTGCTGCCTAGTTTTCTTTTCTTTTGTTTTTGTTTTTTTTAAAAAACAAATCCCAATAGGTGTAAACCCATTTGCCAAGTACCGTGGGCAAGAGCCTTTAAGCGTAGGTGTGCAGTCTCTTGGCAGCATGTAGTGTTTTAAAGCTTCATTCATTACTTGATTGATTGATTGAAGGATAAATAAATACATAAATATAATATAATAAATTATATTTATGAATATTTGTATATATGGTTGTTGGAGGTAAGTGTTGTAGAACGTGTTATGTGTAGCTCTTTGCTTCTTTTCATTCATATGTTTGATTGAAAAGAAAAATAAATAATAAATAAATAAAGTTAGATAAAATGAAAATAATTATATATATAAACATATATGTATATGCATGTGTGTTTATGCCTATAGTGTATGGGGGAGTATGTGAGTGCAAAAAGGAGTGAGTGTCAGTGATGTGTGTTACTAAATAAAAAAAACAAATATATATATATATCTTTTTGCGTGTGATTAGGTAGTATTTTTAAGAAAAACCAATATATTAATTTGATATTTTAAATCTGAATATCTGAATAAAAATTTATATCATCATCATTATTAATTTCACTACTTCATTATTGTTATTTTTATTATTAAAATTACAAAAGAGATTATATCCTACAAAAAAAAGATAATATATTTGTCACATGCGGATAAATGAGGAAATGTATACATTTGACTATTAGTGTGTCAATGGTAGTTTTAGACATTTAGATTATCTTTAAAGCAACTTTTAGAATAGGGTAATTTATATATTGATAGAAATCGTTGTATGTGATTTTTGTAGATTCTCTTTGAGAACCTAGGAGTAACTTTTATATGTTACCTGTAAGCTAGGGAGTAGCAGGTAACTCTGCATATTCTTCCATATACTTATGAACCACATATAATTAAATTATAGTTGAGCTATATTTTATTCATTTTTGGAATGAATTATATAGATGCAAATATTTAAAGTTTTCAATATAAAATTTGGCATGAAAATTTTTATAACTGTCATGGCGGTTGCATTGTGATTGGGTTGGAGTATGGAGGAGAAATATGTATGATGAGATTTTTATTACATGATAAGTCATCACTCGGTGCACAGTGGATGGCATTTGTCAAGGCTGCTTTACTCGTGTCTTTCCTTTGGCTAGGATTGCATTTGAATTATAGGACGTGACGCCTCATTCGTTTTATTTTAAGGAGGGGAGCGATAATGCAGACTTGAGTTCTACACATTTGGTGGGTATATCTTAAGAAACTGGTGAGCTTGAGACAATTCAGTTACATGGATAAGTTTCTATTTGACTATGTGTTAGCCTGTAGCTCCAGTCAACGGAATAAGGATGAACAATGATATAAGGATGGTTTCATATTGCATTATTATGTATTATTTGTGATGATGATTGTGAGTTGCATAATTATGAAAAGATATGAAAATGTTTGTATGATGATTTTATTTATATATACAAATGTATTTGCAAATCAGTTCTTTTTTAATTTATGACATCCGCTTGTGTGTGGTAGAAACTTTCAATAGTTACTAAAGCGTGGAATCTCACCCGTTATATTAACATTTTTTAGGTGATTGTTCTAGTAGGCAGTAAGATAAAGCACCTATGGAACGAGCATTTATGGCACTCTTTTGCCCTTAGCATATGCTATAATATGAAATTGTCGTGACTCTAACACTTTCGTATTTTATTTCTATTTACTATGATATTTTGGGAGGATTTGGATTGCTATTGGTGATGTGTATTTTGGTTGGTTGGATGATATGATTCAATGAATTGATGTTGTAAATCCTCATTATTTGTACACGATAACAATTTCTTAAGTATTTCAGTTCAAAATTTGGAGTGTTACATTTTTTGTATCAGAGCTGCTATATTCTGTGGCTAGTTTATCCTTTCGTTTGAATAAACACTTTTGAAAGTCTAATTTCTTGATACTTTTAGAGGGAATGACAAATTAAATATCATAGCATGTGCACTTCCCTTTATTTAAAGTTAGAATCTATTTACTTTTTGTTTAACACATTTGATGACCTTATAGTATTCATCATAGGAAGGGAGAATAGTGAACACTCGAAGGACAATTCTACCCCTGTTCCTCATCAAAATGGTCCTTCTTGTCAAGATGGCAATGCAATTTTATTGGAGTTACGGGATCTGGTTGTAAACCTCAATCAAACAGTAAAGAAGTATGACAACAAATTAGCGGTGTTGAGAGGTCAAGATGATGGACATGAGGGAATTTCTAGTGACCATAGAGGCATAGAGTCTACAAGTGGTACTAGTTCCCATTCTCAGCCTCGCACTAGATTCATTGCTTATGTCTGAGCGAGCTTCAAGAAATTTAACCCTCCAATGTTTGAGGGAAAGCTAGATGCAGTGGAAGCATTAGAATGACTGAAGGGGCTTGAAAAGATTTTCACGGTTATAAATATCAACTCTGAACAGAATGTGCTAGTTGTCGAGCAGCTATTACACAAGGCAGTGCGGGAATGGTGGGAGATTACCAAATTAGATAGTGCTGTGATTACCTGGGAGGAGTTGAGGGAGAAGTTTGATCATTATTATTTCCCTACTTCTATCAGAGTAGGGAAGGAGACTGGAGTTTTGACTTTCAATCAAGAGGATTTACACGAAGATGACTTTATTGCTCGCTTTTTAAAATTATCTAAGTTTTGCGAGTATTCACAAAGCTACTCCACCTAGCTATGCGATCAATTGGTAGAGAAAGCAAAGTTGGAGTTGAGAACATCTTTGTCACCATTTCTAGATGAGATAACTGATTTGAGACAATATGTGACAAGTTACGCACTATAGCAAGAAGTAAGCAAGCAGAAGAGGCTGAGAAGATTAAGGGATTTCAGAACAGACCTACAAATTCCTTGAGACCTTTAGGGGGATCAAGAAAAGTAGTTCCACCTTTAATGGTACAAAGAGGCACTTTGGCCGATCCTCAAGGAATCATTTTGGTGCACCTCTAAAGAATTATTTTAGTGGACATCTAAGGAGTTAATTCAATAGGCCTCAGAGGAGTCAGTTCAGTGGATGGCAGAATTCTTATAAAAGTTCCACAGCTCCTATTATTAGTATGAACAATTCTCATAAGTGTGTTATGTGGAAGGATGCGCCAGGGATACTGTCTGATTTGTTTCAAGTGTGGAAAGCCATGTATATCTCTAGATTCTGTGAGGAAGGCTCTCAGGGGACCAATGATACTAGAGCTACCATTCCAGGCAGGGTGTTCGCCTTATCTCAGCAGGAGGCTAGTACTGTACCGAACTTGATTAAAGGTACTCTCAAACTCCAAGGCTTTGAGATTGATGCTTTATTTGATTATGGTGTAACACATTCATTTATATTTGGTGCTTGCATAGCTCGATTGAAATTACTTGTACATGAATTGCCTTTTAATATGATTATCTCTACACCGGCAGGAGCCTCGGTGAGAACTTTAAAAGCTTGTTTGAATTGTGTGATTGACTTTGATAGTAGAATCTCCACTATAGATCTTGTTTGCCTACCTATGAAGGGTATACATATGATAGTGGGAATGGATTGGTTGTCAGAGAATGATGCCATCCTTGATTGCAAGAGAAAGACCATTTCTCTTCCAGTTGCCTCTGTGAGTTTGAGTGGGCCACAGTTGTTGTCTGCAGTAGAAGTTGAGAAGAGTGTTCGTAAAGGTTGCCAAGCATACATGGTATTCTTCTCCGTTCAAAGAGAAGTAGAAGAAGGAATAGAAGATATTGAGGTGGTAAATGAATTTCCAGAGGTGTTTCCGAAGGAGATTATGGGTTTACCTCCAGAGAGAGAAGTAGAATTCTCTATTGATCTTGCACCAGGGACAACGCCTATCTCTAAAGCTCCTTACCGCATGTCACCATCAGAATTAGCATAATTGAAGAAGCAGATTAAAGAGTTGTTAGAGAAGGGTTTCATCAGACCCAGCGTATCTTCTTGGGGATCGCCTGTACTATTTGTAAAGGAGAAAGATGGAAGTCTGAGGCTGTGCATTGATTATCGCCAATTGAATAAGGCAACCATAAAGAACAAGTATCCTTTGCCTAGGATTGATGATCTACTTGACTAGTTGACTGGAGCATCCATGTTTTCGAAGATTGATTTGAGATCAGGCTACCACCAATTAAGGGTTAAAGATGAGGACATCTCAAAGACTGCTTGGCAAAAATTTCTTTGAGCATTTGGTTAAATTTTTGGGACGTTACACCCTTCGCCTTTATGTCTAAATGGCATTTATGCCCCTGGCCTTTTATTCCTAATGACCATATTGCCCTTGGTCTTAATGTCTAATGACATTTATGTCCTTTGCTTTATATTTACTAAATTTCAAAGCTTTAGGACTAAGTTGACCATATTCTTTTTGGTCCATTACATTCCCCTTTTTCTATACTTTCTATCTTTGGGCCTTATCTCATCTCATAACTATCGGTTTAGCCTTTATTTACACTGACGGTAAAAATATGGATATTACACGATGTGAGTTCATTAACCCTGGTTTCCTCTCAACAAATAAATAAAATGCTAATGAAAATTTAAATGAAAATTTTCCTTTTTCATTTTGTTAAGAAATTTTTTTAGGAAAATCAATCATTCCATCCATATAATTGTGCATTAGTTATCATTCAATCCCTAAATTTCAATTCGATACAATTGAATCCCTGTAATTTTAATTTAGTTAAAGTTTAATGTTTAAACTGTTGGAAATTGTGCCCTAGGGGCCAATCATTGTACTTCACACATTATTTATTTTAATGTATTTTCTCCATTTAATTATCATAACTTTTGCATGTTTATTATGATAATTGCATCCATGGGCAAATTATGAGTATTGTCCTAAATGTCCCTGGTCGGTTATCTATGTGGGAACAAAGATAAAGTAAGACCAGTATGACTTTGATAAGGTATGGAGATACGAGTTAAAGTCATAGGCACTTGTAAGAGTACAAGGTGATGGACCAACCCGCTATGAGAAAGTTGCATGGATTAAGTCATTAGCTTATCTCATATGTGATCACATCACAATGCCCTTTAACCTGAGATCATCATAGATTACTGCATGAAAGTCACTAAGCTTTGACCTAGTCAAAAGTCACCTTTGACCGGGTGATGATAAAGGCTATAAATCGGGCTTAAGGGTTTTCATGTGGAGGAATGTGAGTGATCAAGATGGGATTTGTCCCTCACATCATTTGAGAGATATTACTGGGCCCCTCGATGAGTGAGTCTGAGAAATGTATGGCCATACTGTAACGAAAAGAAGTTTCCATTTCTTTAATCAGATTGCTCAGGGATCGAGAAAGTAATGGTCAGGAACAGGAGGATGACGTCATCCATGCCTCATCCGACCGAATATCGCGTGACAAAAGGGACGTGATGTGGTTGCGTAAAAGGTTGCGTCATGTTAACGATCCCCGTATAATTTGGGTAGTCGTAATGTCTTGCTAGAGACCGCTTGCGACTTGTGGGCTAATGTTGAGTTTAGCCCACTGCCAACTTTATATGGGCCTACAGGGTCGCACGCAAGAACAGCCCAACATAAGCTTTATCTCTAGGGTTTATTCGAATTTTAAATATATGTGTGTATATATATGTTGAAATTCGAAATTGCACAATATTATGTAGATAGTATTTGTGTGTGTTAGTTTAATATTTAATTTATTTGATAAATTAAATGACTAGCATTAATTTAATTTATAAAGATAAATTAAATCTGTTGGCTCATTATTTGGATTAATTAAATGGACATGATTTGATCAGATCAAGTTAATCCAAATTAAAATTGTAAAATTCGAATTTCACATTTTGAATTTCAAAATTCGAATTTCAAGATTAGATCTTGAATATCCTTTTTGAAATTTCGAATTTCAAGATTGGATCTTGAATATTGGGATTACAAGATTAGATCTTGAATATCCTTTTGAAATTCGAATTTCAAGATTAGATCTTGAATATTCTTTTGAAATTTCGGATTGCAGGATTAGATCCTAAATATCCTCTGAAATTTCGAATTGCAAGATTGGATCTTGAAGTTCAAATTCGAAAATTTAAAGATTAATAAATTATTAATCTTAAATTATGATGCACTCCATGAGCTTTATAAATATAAGTGCTCGTGGACAGAAGAGGCATCGAT
>JANTPZ010150021.1:0-11919 GCA_025593235.1 Vachellia pachyceras
AGCTCTTTCAGTATAATTTCATATAAAAATACTCAATTTTGGTCATCACAGCCATATCATTCCCAGAATTTCGTCAAATACAAACTGTTCCAGATTTCATTCCAGAAACAAGACACAATTTCAAAAATTCATATCTCCTATTACACAAGTCCAATTAACCCATATGACATACCAAATTGAAGCTTGATAAGTCTAATTTAAGTCTGGAAAGTTTCATGCTCACTGGGCAACATTTGGTCACACAAAATCACGTTATAATTACACTGCCTCCAGAAAACGAATTTCACAGCCCTTACTCTTTAACTTCCAAAAATTCCAATTTCATATACAAGTATCTAAAAATCATGAACACTTGTATACATACACAAAAACTCATTTTGGATCTATTGGAAGCATCAAAATCATCAAAAGAATTCATTTTCATCAGTTTCCGGTCAGACCAAAACAGTGCACCCATATTCAACAATATGAATTTCTTGAACTTCCATCACTTCTACCACTTGATTCATGTTTCCAAACACTCATTCATGCAAGGGAAAACATGATTCTTGCTCTCCTATGCCAAGTGGAAAATTGGGCAGCATAACCCCTAGGGTTCATCATCCCAAAATTTACAACAACAACCAAACAACAACAAACTATACACCAACATACTCCTTACAACACAAGGAGTGTTTTCCATATGATTATTGGCTCTAAACCCCACTTTTTCTCACTTTCTCTTGCAAGAACCCTAACTTTGAAACTTCCAAAAGAGAAGACTAATCAAGAAATTAATCCATGGAAGTTGTAGAGAAACTTGCAAGGATCATTTTGATGTATAGAAACAAGGGGTAGAAGCTTACACATTGATTTCTCCAAGCTTTTTCCTCCTCTTCCTTGGGCTAAAATGGCGTCTTCTTTGCTCCCCAAAGCTGCTGGAATGTCGTGAATTATGGGTTGAAGAAGAGATGGGATTTATGGTTTATTAAATCACACATTAATGGGTTTAAAGGCTAGGATTCAATCTTACAACTTTAATGAGATCTAAAGGTTGTGATTAAGCCACCTAAGGGCCACTTGTCATGCTCTTATTGGCCATCATAAAGTGTCATCATGGGCTGCACATGGATGAGAAACATCTGGCTGGGCTCTAGTTACCCCAACCAAACTGGATCCCATTCGGTTACTTTTATCGATTGCACTTTTTACCGGTAAACTTAACTTTATTCCAGTAAATCTTTTTCTACTTTTCTGTAGATATTTTCTTCCTCATTAAATCTCCATAATTTCATCTTTAATTTAGAAAATTTATTATCCCCAAAATACCCTTTGATTATCTCAATTTTTGCAGGATTAATTTATATTGTCTGAAATCCCTGAAACGGAACAATCGGAGAGAAAATTTCTTTTAGGGCCTTGAAAAATACTATCTTTTTCACTGATCCTCAAGGCCTTTTCCTTTCTCCAAAATGTCCTCTAGATATTTCAAAATTAATTTTGGAAATAATTATTTTCCGGGGATTTTCGGGTATTTTTTGGGCCTTTTTCCCAATTTTCGGGAAAATCGCCTTAATTGTACATTGGATAATAATTTTATTAAATACTATATAATTCACTGGATTTTCCATATTTTTCTCTAAATTTTTGGAGGGCTCCTTGTACCTTAAATAATTATTTTTCCCTTTTTCGCCCTTCAAAATTATATAAATAAAAATCTAATTTGAATTTGGAAAATCCGTGTTTCGTCATTACGATCTATAAGTAGAGATCTATTTATTAGGTATCTGTAAATGTTCTGATATTTTGGTCAAATAGTTGACTTTTTGACTTTGACTTTGACTTTATCAAATGATGAAAATGCCCTTGAACTTTCTCTACTTTTTTCCAAAATTACCATTTTGCCCTTACTTTTGATACTGAAAGACCTTTATGTTCTTGGTCTTTTATTAAATGACATATAGGTCCCTTCCCAGAAGGTCACCAATCCTGGGATTGCTCTAGGGCGAGCACGCTTAACTCTGAAGTTCCTACCGACTTCCATGCACCAGACCAATTCTAATTCTGCGACTTCCGGCCCAACAGCATCAACTTTTGCTGCTCTTTCTATCTGTGGGCTTTGGCTTGACTTCTAATTACTGGTTTGGCCCTTTTTATCTAATGACCATATTGCCTTTGATCTTTTTACTTAATGACGTTTATGTCCCTGGCTTACATTCTTAGTAATTTCAAAGCCTTGGGACTAAATTGACCAGGGTCTCTTTGGTCCATTAACATCTTCTCTTCCTGTACTTTCATTTCTAGGCTTTGTCTTCTCTCATATCTATGAATTTGGCTTCTGTGCTTATTTATAGAAAATGGTGGATATTACACAGAAAGCACATAAACAGATTGGTCAGCATATGAACTTGTGATAACTTCACATAAACTGTATTACCATAAACTGAATATTCAAATGTACATAACAAGAGTACAAAAGCAGTTAAAATGAAATTGCAGACAAGATTATTCCAAAAGATACAGAAACATGACAGACACAAAAACACTACAGATTCTGATTTGTTCTCCCCCTTTTTGTCATCAACAATAAGGGTCAGTGAGAGGGAGAGGGAGGAGTGTCAGTGGTATGATGAGGGACTCCACTGGTAGGTTCAGGTGCATCTTGAGGAGGATCTTGAGAGTGAAGTGGCGAAGGTACTTGAGGAACAGGTGCAGGCTGAGGATCAGGATGGAGAAAGGAGGAAGAGAAGTCTATCATGGCAAGCACAGCTTCAAGGGAAGGATCCTCAAGTGAGTGTGATGAAGGAGGAGGTGGTGGAGCAGAAGAAGTAGTGGCAGATTATTGAGACTCTCTGACAATATGCTCAAGAGATCCTACCCTTTTATCCAATCCATCAAGCTTCTCCAATATGACTGCCTTGAATTGGGAAAGATCCTGAACCATTGTGGTGACTGCTCTATCCAATGTATGTCCTGTGAAAAAATCGTTTGCAGCCTTTAGAATGGTACTCATGTACTCTTGTGACTGAGTCTTGATGTGGTTTACAAAGTCTTCACTCATTTTTCTGAACTCAGTTTCCATATACCGTTGAATGGCTGCAAAAGCAAAAGAGGGAGCAGATGTACCCTGAGGTGGAGTAGAAGACTGTGCATCATCTTGCCCTTATGAAGCAGCAGATGTAGTCCTTCTCCTTTTCTTTGTGGCCTGAACTTGTGGATGCTCAATGTTTATATTCATTCTGCGAAGGTGGACTTCTCCAAACAGAGTTGGTTCAAGCACTTTATCCAATATATGCCAAAATCTTAAGACTTTTTAAGATGAAGGATACTAGAGAAGGATAAGGCATTATCATTCTCTTTGTTCCAAAGTGCACAAATCTCCACATTTCATCAAAGACCATCTCTCCTACATTTCTCTTCTCCTTTTTCATAATTCTTGCCAAATCAGGATAGTCCATGTAAGCAAAGTGAGTATAATTGCCACTTTTATTCACTATACATCTAGAATAGATGTAGTGAATGACTCTTTGCAGAGGTGGCATGGCAGAAGGTTCAAAAGAGAGAATACCAGTGAAAGACTCTCCAGGCCTCAGTAATACAAAAATTTCATCCTCAGTCAAGGTAGATAAGGTTTCAACATAATCATCAGTACCAAGAAATCCATTTTGTATCTCAGAGGTAATGGACATTTCTTTTCCTTTAATCTTTGTGACCATTGAATAAGAGGTGATTTCTCCTTCTTCATTTGTCACAGAGGTGGAATACATATTGTTATAAAAGATTCTAACTATCTCAGGGCAGAAATTATCCTTAATTTGAATCAGAGGCTTAATTTGAATCCTAACTTATCCATTTCTTTAATATCTACATACACAGTAGGGCATAGAGGCTTATTTTTCAACTTTTCCCCATAAACAGAAGGATTAGAAATAAATATCGAAGTAGTATTGAATCTATCTGGTGACTTTGGAAGTTCATTCCCCTTTTTCTTCCCTTTGCCTTTTCCTTTTGGTTTTGCCTTTGATGAAGTAGCGGCAATAATTTCAGGAGTGGTCCCTTCACCTTCTGTTTCAGAGTTGGTGGTAGCAGTTTGAGAGGGCACAGATTGGGAGGTTGTAATCAGAAGACCCTTCCCTTTTTATTTCAGAATGGATTTTGGTTGGCCAGCACTTGATTTTTGAGAAATAGGGGCCACTGTGTCCTCAGAAGGTTCAGCAATTCTTACACGTTTGGCTGGAGGTTGTGAAACTAACTTTGATTGAGTGGCAGCGCTTTTCCCTTTACCAGTAGTGGATTTTGTACGAGCCATGATAGATTTTGGAACAAAATGTGGAGAGTTGATAGAATGAGAGTATCAGCGTCGAGAGAGGAAAAAGGATGACTTGAGGAATTAAATGAGTGAAATAAAGAGTGATAATGGAGGGGTTTTGTCGAAAATAAGTTTCTGAGAGAGGTTGTAATGGTTTGAAAGTAGTTACAGCAATAGGGGTTGAGAGGATTTTGTGATACTCGAGTGTTGATGAAAAATAGAAGCATAAGTAACCAGAAAATGTCAGTGCTCGAGTGCTGATGTTCTTTCCTCTAGTATTGTTGTTCAGTGCTCGAGGTCAAAGTGTCAGTGCTCAAGTGTTAATAATTGAAGATGAATAGACAAAGCAATACTCGAGTGCTAAAACTCATGCTCGAGTATTGCACTCCAGTGCTCGAGTACAAAGTTTCAATGCTCGAGCATTGCGGTCTTGGACCACACTGATACCTAGATATGTCAACACTCGAGTATTAAAAATATCATGCTCGAGCGTTGTACTCCAGTACTCAAGAGCTGTCTCATAGTGCTCGAGCATTGTGATTTCTAAGTATAGAAAAACTTTGCTCGAGCATTGAAATTGAATGCTCAAGTATTACCTGTGCTTCCACCTTTTTGCTCGAGTACTAACTTCAAGTATTGAACCATATGCCTCATTTTGCTTGAATACTCGAGTGTTCTTCCAAGTGTGCTCGAGTATTCCATCTTATGTTCCAAAAATTTGATTTAATGCTCGAGTGTTCATACTTTCAGTGCTACAAGCATTCATTCAAAGCACCTGCAAAACTTTGATAAAACCTTCCGAAGCTTAAGTTAGAAATAGTAAATCATCAAAAAAACTTTAAATCAACATAAAACAATTAAAACAATTTTTTTTACTTGCAATTCATTAGAATTTACCTTTCCCAATTCTCTTCTGATTTTTGAAAATTGTTCTTTGGCCAATGGTTTTGTAAAAATGTCAATGGTTGAGCTTTAATTGTATTAGTTTTCTACTTGATTTTTCAGAGTCTTAGAGTCAATTTTAGCCCATACATGACCTTTTCGTGCTTAAGTTTAGATTAGGAGTTATTGATTTGGATTAATGTGATTTTGGGTACCTATACCATGAATAATGATTTATTGTGCCTAAATTGCATCATGAGCAAATGATACTGCCCATATTTGCTATTTCATTTCAAGAACTCCTTACAAAAGGGCAAGGCAAGCAGTTCTGGAGAAGTTCGCCGTAACACAATTCAATATTCACCGTGGCCAAAGTTCAAGAAGTCATGCAAGAACTCTCGGGTGAGGTTCACTGCGGCGAATATTGTGCAGTACCTGATTTTTTACCTCAGAAGGAAATTAACCCAACTCGGCTTGATGGATCCAACCTAAGATAGTTTATTATCCTTAATTAGGGTATTTTCAAAGGGGAGGAGGAAGAAGGAGGCTGCAGAAGTTGAAGAGAGAAAAGATAGGAGAGCATATCATTCTCATTTTACCCTACCTACATACTACCACCATTTCCCCCCATTTCTCCAACATCCATCCATCTATCACGCGTTCATCATCCATTCGAAGCTCATTTCCATCACCCATGAGGAACTAAACATCTCCACCCTCTTGAAGATGAAGTGAGCCAGAGTTCGAAGTGCCGAAAGGGGAGTATTTACTTTTAATCTGTATTTACATTATAGATTACTTGGATTCCGAGTTGGACTTTGTAATTTGTGTGTAAATGGTTGGTCTTGATTGAGCCAAACTTGGATTATTGTGTATTGAGTTGTTTTGTGATTGACAAAGTAGAATGGAGTTCATTTTCCTCATTCAATGAAATCTTATTGGTCTCTTATATCATCCTAGTTGTGCTTGGTTTTAGAGTCAACAATGTATGGAGTTGATTTTGTCACTTTGTAATTTCCATTTACACACTAAGTGGTCTTAAGGGATTTCATGAGATTGAGTTTATTTCATGTTATTTCGAACCCACCAAGTCGTGTGGGGATTTAGAAGGAGATCATCGTATAATGCTCTGGACCCATGCGAATTGTTGGGGTTTTTGATTTTGAAAACTCAGTGCGAAAGCCGATACTTTCCCTCATCCTTTGCGAACTATGATGGAACACTTTGTTTTCAAGAGGCACCTATCATCACACACACACTTCTCTTTCTTAAAGCTGCCTTTACTTTCGTCCTCAATCAAAAAATACCAAAAAGAATTTAGTTATTTTGTAAATAGTTTAGATACATAGGATAATTTGAATCAAACCCTGGTTGCATTTGCATCGTAGGCACAAAACCAAGCTAAGAATTATTGGTACACCTTCTCGCTTCCAGAGAGAACGACCCTGGGGTTGTCACTATACAACCCTTAAAAATCAAAATTAATATTCTTGATCCATTTTCAAGGCTAGTCAGCGACCAAAGTTTATAATTTGTGGCTTAGTATGGACCTGTCAGCCACTTGAAGATGAGTTGGAATGAATTAAACCTTGATATCCTTCTTTTGCACATTCCCTTATGAAACGATGTCTAATGTCAATGTGCTTGGTTCTAGAGTGATGTACTGGATTCTTGGTAAGACTGATGGTACTTGTATTGTCACAGTAAATTGGAATTTCATTAAGCACAATTCCTAAATCCTGAAGTTGCTGCTTCATCCACAAGACTTGAGCACAGCAGCTTGCAACATCAATATATTTAGCTTCTGTTGATGATAATGACACAGTTGATTGCTTTTTGCTGAACCAAGAAACCAAGGCACCCCAAGGAATTGACATTGACCACTTGTACTTTTTCTATCAGTTTTGTAGCTAGCATGATCTGAATCAGAATATGCAATCAATTGATCATTTGCTCCTTTTAGATACCAAATTCCAAGATCAATGGTTCTAGTAAGATATCTGAAAATTCTTTTCATATTTTCAGCATGAGATTCCTTTTGAGAAGATTGATATCTTGCACACATTTCAACATTAAATTGGATATCTGGCCTACTTGCTGTGAGATAAAGAAGGGATCCAATTATTCCTCTGTATCTTTTAATATCATAGTCCTTTCCATTGATATCTGCATCAATGAGTGATGTTGAGCTCATAGGAGTATCATCACTTTTGCATTTATCCATTCTAAACTTCTTTAGTAGCTCTCTGAGATACTTGACCTGATTTATGAAGATGCCATTCTTTCTTTGTTTGATTTGAAGTCCAAGAAATAAATTCAATTCTCCCATCATTGACATCTCAAATTCTTCCTGCATCATCTTAGCAAATTCTTGGTAAAGACCATTGTTAGTAGCACCAAAAATAATGCCATCCACATAAATCTGTATAACTAGGATATTTGAATTTGTATGTTTAATAAATAGAGTTGTATCAACTTTTCCTCTGACAAAATCTTTGTTAATTAAGAAACTACTTAATCTTTCATACCAAGCTCTTGGAGCTTGCTTCGATCCATAAAGAGCTTTCTTTAATTTATAAACATAGTTTGGTTTAGAAATGTCTTCAAAACCTGGAGGTTGTTCAACATAAACTTCCTCCATGATAAAACCATTTAAGAAAGCACTTTTGACATCCATTTGAAATAATTTGAAATTCATTAAACAAGCAAAGGCAAGTAACATATGAATAGCTTCTAATCTTGCCACAGGGGCATAGGTCTCATCATAATCAATACCTTCTTCTTGATTATATCCTTTTGCAACTAACCTTGCTTTGTTTCTGACAATGATTCCTGATTCATCAAGTTTGTTCCTAAACACCCATTTTGAACCAATGACTAAATGATCCTTGGGTCTAGGTTCTACATCCCACACTTGATTCCTTTCAAATTGATTTAATTCTTCTTCCATAGTTATTATCCAATCATTATCTGTCAAAGCTTCCTCAATATTCTTAGACTCCTATTTGAGATATGAAGGCTGAAAATTGAGCCTCACTAATAAATCTTTCTCTTGTACGTACACCTTCATTCACCTCTCCAATCACTTGATTGATAGGATGATTGCGGATGTATTTCCAAGCTTTTGGTTGAGGAGATTGAGAATGTTCATCTGATTGTTCATTTTCAAAAACTTGGGATGGCTGACAATCAGTAGAATTATCCTTTTTTGGATTTTCAAAAATTTTTGAAATAACAATTTCTTCATGAACATCAGATTTTGCAGGAGGATTATTTTCAACAAACACCACATGCACAGACTCCTCTACCACACAAGTTCTTTTGTTAAAAATCCTATAAACTTTGCTCCTATTTAATTAACCAAGAAACAAACCTTCATCAGATTTAGGATCAAACTTACCAAGATTATCCTTACCATTATTATGGATGAAGCATTTGCTCCCAAAAACATGAAGGTGTGACAGATTTGGTTTTCTTCCCTTGAATAGCTCATATGGTGTTTTTCCAAGTGATGCCCTTATGTATGCTCTATTTAAAATATAGCAGGCTGTGCTTAGAGCATCTGCCCAGAAAACTTGTGACACCTGCTTCTCTGTCATTATAGCTCATGCCATGTCAGCAAGCACTATGTTCATTCTTTCTACTACTCCATTTTGCCGATGAGTTCTTGGTGCTGAGAAGTTGTGATCAATTCCTTTACATTCACAGTACGCTGCAAAGTCTCCATTTTCAAATTCTCCTCCATGATCTGTTCTAATGGAAACGATGGACATACCTTTCTCATTTTGGACCTTTTTGGCAAAAATACTGAATAATTCAAATGTTTCACATTTAGAGGCTAAAAATATGGTCCATGTGAATCTGGAAAAATCATCAATTATCACAAGAGTATATAAATTTCCTCCTAAACTTTTTACTTTAGATGGACCCATTAAATCCATGTGAAGTAGTTCAAGGGGCCTTTTAGATGAAAGCTCAGATTTTGATTTAAAAGATGATTCGGTTTGCTTTACCAACTGACAAGCATCACACACCAAGTCATTTTTGAATTTGAGTTTTGGAAGCCCTTGAACTAGTGCATTTTTTATTAATTTGTCAAGTTGATGCATGTTTACATGAGCCAATCGTTTATGCCACAATTGGGTTTCATCAGCTTAACTAATTAAGCATGAGTTAGAAAAATTCTTTTCTAATTCAATAGTGCAACAGTTACCATCTCTAAAGGCTCTTAGTTGTATGTTCAGCTTCTCTTTATCAATGGGAAAATCTTTCTTGTTGATGATGAAACATTCTTCAGAATCAAATATTACCCAATTTCCTCTGTCTGTGCTTTGACTAACACTGAGAAGATTATGACAGAGACCTTCCACATGATATACATCTTTTACATAGGCTCCATTTGAATTTGCAATTTCTCCAACTCCTGTGATCTTTCATGATTGGTTTCCTCCAAAACTTACTTTGCCTCCATCTTTGGATTTCAGGCTAATAAATCTGCTCTTATCACCTGTCATGTGTCTTGAGCATCCACTGTCAATGTACCATTTGTTTGCTTTGGATGCTTTGAGACAAACCTACATGAAGATCATTTAGTGGTTTTAGGTACCCAAAGTCTATTGGGTCCTTGAGGGTTAGTATATGGTGCCTCAGGAACATAAGTTCCTTTTGGTACCCATTTATATGTGCCTAATGTAATATCCACCATTTTCTGTAAATAAGAATAGAAGCCAAATTCATAGATATGAGAGAAGACAAGGCCCATAAATGAATGTACAGGAAGAGAAGATGTTAATGGACCAAAGAGACCCTGGTCGATTTAGTCCCAAGGCTTTGAAATTACTAAGAATGTAAGCTAGGGACATAAACGTCATTAAGTAAAAAGACCAAAGGCAATATGGTCATTAGATAAAAAGGGCTAAACCAGTAATTAGAAGTCAAGTCAGAGCCCACAGAAAGAAAGATTAAGGGCCGAAAGTTCAGGCACGGAGTTCTGTGTGAATTCCAAAATTAAGTATATTTGCCCTAGAAGCAAAATGAGGATGGGAAACCTTATAGGAAGGGACCCATATGTCATTTAATAAAAGACCAAGGGCATAAAGGTCTTTCAGTACAAAAGTAAGGGCAAAATAGTAATTTTGGAAAAAGTAGAGAAAGTAAGGGCAAAATGGTAATTATGAGAATGTTGAAGGGCATTTTGGTCATTTGACAAAGGAAAAGTCAAAGTCAAAAGTCAACCATTGACCAAAATATCAGAAAATTTACAGATGCCCAATAGATAGATCTCTACTTATGGATTGCAATGACGAAACACGGATTTTCCGAATTCAAATTAGATTTTTATTTATATAATTTTGAAGGGTGAAAAAGAGAAAAAATAATTATTTGAAATATTAGGAGCTCTTCAAAAATTTGGAGAAAAATATGAAAAATCCAGTGAATCATATAGTATTTGATAAAATTATTATCCAGTGTACAATTAAGGCGATTTACCCGAAAATTGGGAAAAATACCCAAAAAAATCCCCGAAAAATAATTATTTTGAAAATTAATTTTGGAAAATCTAGAGACCATTTTGGAAAAAGGAAAAGGGAATGAGAATCAGTGAAAAATATAGTATTTTTCAAGGCCCTAAGAGAAATTTGCTCTCCGATTGTTCCGTTTCAGGGATTTCAGACAGGATAGATTAATCCTGTAAAATTGAGATAATCAAAGGGTATTTTGGGGATAATAAATTTGATAGATTCAAGATGGAATTATGGAGATTAAATGAGAAAGAAAATATCTCCAGAAAAGTAGAAAAAGATTTACCGGAATAAAGTTAAGTTTACCGGTGAAAAGTGCAATCGGTAAAAGTAACCGAATAGGATTCAATTGGGTTAGAGTAACCAGATTCTAACCGGCAAAAGTACAGCCATTATGATTACTTTTGAAGAGCCAATGAGAAGAAAGCAAATGGCAAGTGTGTGGCTCAATTATAGCCCTTAGATCACCTTTAGTTAGCAAGATTAAATCCTAGCCCTTAATTATTTTAAGTGGGAATTAATAAAACAGCAAAATTGTCCCCCATTTCAGCCCCATTCACGACAACCCAGCAGATTTTGGAGAAGGAGGTGACACCATTTCAAGGAACAAAGAGGAGAGAAAAGCTTGAGAGAAATCAAAGGTAAGCAAGCAATACACCTCAAGCTATATACCAATCTTTTCCTTGTGATCTCCTCTTCACTTTCCATGGTTTCAAAATCTGATTTGAGATCTCTTTTCTCAAGTTCATAACCTAGGTTTCTCGAGAGAAAAATGAGAAAGAGAGGGATTTAAAGCCATTTATTGGTTGCAAAAGCTTCCTCTTGATGAAAGAAGCATATTGATGTTGTTGTTGTGGTTGTTGGTGGTTGTTTTGATGATTTTTGTAAATTTGGAAAACATGAAGAATTAGGGGTTATGCAGCCCAATTTTCCACTTGGCATAGAAGAGCAAGAATCGTGTTTTCCCATGCATGAATGAGAGTTTGGAAACATGAATCAAGTGGTAGAAGTGATGGAAGTTGAAAAAATTCATATTGTTGAATATGTGTGCACTGTTTCGGTCTGGTCTGGAATCTGATGAAAACGAATTCTTTTGATGATTTTGATGCTTCCAATAGATCTAAAATGATTTTTTGTGTAGGTATACAAGTGTTCATGATTTTTAGATGCTTGTATATGAAATTGGAATTTTTGGAAGTTAAAGAGTAAGGGCTGTGAAATTCGTTT
>JANTPZ010150025.1:1958-14660 GCA_025593235.1 Vachellia pachyceras
TGTTGATACCTTATTTTGATGATAACAAAATGATTTCAAGAGTTATAAAGCTTAAATTGTTGTTGAATATGTAATTTTAATGAAATACTCGAGTTCTGTCAAGGTTGTGAGAAAGTGTTGAGGAATACTCGAGTAGTATGTTTGATGATAACAAAATGATTTCAAGAGTTATAAAGCTTAAATTGTTGTTGAATATGTAATTTTAATGAAATACTCGAGTTCTGTCAAGGTTGTGAGAAAGTGTTGAGGAATACTCGAGTAGTATGTTTGAATACTCGAGTATTAAAGTTTTTCATACGTTTAAAATCAATACTTTCAAGCAACACTTGAGTATTTGTTGAAAGTGTTGACAATACTCGAGTTCTTGATTTCAATACTTGAGTATTAAAGGCTAAAAATGTTTTTGAAATCCAACACTTTAAGTGAAAACTCGAGTACTATGATAAAGTGTTGCAAACACTCGAGTGATCATTTTGAATACTCGAGTATTGGTGTTAAGATGTGCTTTGAAAGAATACTCCCATGTGAAACTTGAGTGATGATGTTGAAGTATTGGCAACACTCGAGTATTGTGTTGCAATACTTGAGTATCGGGCTTATTTTTCAAACCAATACTCAACACTTGAAGCAGAACACTCGAGTTACAAATGGAAGTATTGACAACACTCGAGTATTAAGGTTGAATACTCGAGTATTGAGCCTAAATACTTGAACTTGAAGTGAAACACTCGCGTTGGGAAAGAAGTGTTGACAACACTCGAGTGCCTGTTTTTCAATACTCGAGTATTGAGCAAAAGTTTTCAAATAAGAGACAACACTTCAAATACAACACTCGAGTATTAGGTGAAAGTGTTGACAACACACGAGTGTTGATTTCTGAACACTCGAGTATCGAGCCTCTTCTTCTCAAAAACTCAACACTTCCATTTAGACACTAAAGTAATGGACAACACTTGAGTATTATGTTTTCAACACTCGAGTATTAAGAGATTTCAAATGATTTCACTTCTAGTTTTCTTCTGAACACTCGAGTATCAACTGAAAGTATTCTCAACACTCGAGTACAATGTTTCTAACACTCGAGTATTCACATCAAACTTTCAAAATCTTTTCAATACTCTCAGTCAACACTCGAGTAACCTTAAAAGTGTTTTCAAAACTCGAGCACTTGAAGCAGAACACTCGAGTTACAAATGGAAGTATTGACAACACTCGAGTATTAAGGTTGAATACTCGAGTATTGAGCCTAAATACTTGAACTTGAAGTGAAACACTCGTGTTGTGGAAGAAGTGTTGACAACACTCGAGTGCTTGTTTTTCAACACTCGAGTTGGTGCGAACCCAATAAGGAAAGATCCCAAGAACCCGCAGCCAATCTAAAATATACGCACCTCAAGAAAGCTAAACAGAGGTCAACGATCCACTTGAACCCTTGAACACGGAAGAACAAGGACCCTAAGTGTTGGAAGACGCCACAAGGTTGATCAAGCCTTGATAAGTCTGTTAGTTCTGAAAAGAACCCTAGAGAGAATCCTCTCAAAGTGCATGAACATGCAATCTTTCATTCAAAACCCAAGTCTGCCGTCAAGAGAGGCATTACAAAGTATTTAGATGAAGCTCATAAATCTGACCTAATTTGCATTAATTGCAAATATTAAACTCTAATTAAAAAAAAGGAAACTATTAGAAAAAAGTAAACTCAAAGTTGCCTAATTTGCAGCAAATGCAAAAAGGAAACTCTTAAAAATAGGAAACTCAAAAGTTACCTAATTTGCAGTAAATGCAAATCTTAAATCTAATTTAAAATAGGAAACTCTTAAAAGAAGGAAATTCAAAAGTCAAATCTGCCAACTACTAAGTAATTTTCGTGCAAATAAAAGTCATAAAATATTATCATCATTTAAAGCCTAAAATATGCTTATTTAAGCCAAAATGAGTCCTCCCATGTGCTCTTCAGTTTCACGTCTCTAAGCCCAAAACTTGATCCACAGCTCCATTGTCAGCCCAAATGAGATTAGTGACGTTTTTAGCTCCTTTGATTGGACCACTTGAAATTTGTAAAGGCTCATTTGAATTTGTTTTTCAACACTTGAGTATTGAGCAAAAGTTTTCAAATAAGAGACAATACTTCAAGCACAACACTCGAGTATTAGGTGAAAGTGTTGACAACACTCGAGTGTTGATTTTTGAACACTCGAGTATCGAGCCTTTTCTTCTCAAAAACTCAATACTTCCATCTAAACACTCGAGTAATGGACAACACTTGAGTATTATGTTTTCAACACTCGAGTATTAAGAGATTTCAAATGATTTCACTTCTAGTTTTTCTTCTGAACACTCGAGTATCAACTGAAAGTATTCTCAACACTCGAGTACAATGTTTCTAACACTCGAGTATTCTCATCAAACTTTCAAAATGTTTTCAATACTCTCAGTCAACACTCGAGTAACCTTAAAAGTGTTTACAAAACTCGAGCATTGACTCAGAACACTCGAGTATTAAGATCAATCACTCGAGTATATTTTCTCAACGTCTATTTTCTCTCTCTGACAGCTTTTCACCTGCTCCGTATCTTTCCTTATTAGTGTATAACAATGTTTGAACTTAACCTACCCTCATAAATGCTGAAATGCAGGATCATAGGAAGAGAAAAACACAGTACCCACAGACAGATAGCATGAATCAAGACTTCGTCGACCACGCTGCTCAGAAAGCATTAATTACAACATTAATGGCGAAGACGAAGAGTTGGTGGATGAGAGTAACGGGAAATAAACTCTATCTAATGGCCACTTTATTCTCTCATCTATAAATACACCAAGCATTCATTACAGAGACAACAATTCTTCTACGAGCATTAAAAGCATTTTAGTCTGTTTCTCTGTAATATCATTCAATTCTCATTCCGAACTTCATTTATTGCTATCAACTCTTTAAGAGAGATTCTTAGAGCAAAATCCTTTGTAAATTCGAGAGTTAATTCAAGGTTGGGACCTTGAACATATTGGGTTGAGATTTGGTCTGAAAGAAAAGAGAAAAACAGAGAGAGTGAGACTCTGTTTTATTACGTATAGTAAGGGGGAGTGTGATTCTCCATTGTAAAAGGCTGTTGTGCTTGATTGGTTTGATTTAGTGGATTACGAAAGCTCAGAGGTGCTTTGAGGATTGGACGTAGGTCAGAAGGACCGAACCAGGATAAATCCCTTTGTTCATCTTCTCCTTCATCTCTCAGCTGCATTGTTTTAAATTGGTTTTAAATTTCTAAAATTTTATTAGACCAATTCACCCCCCTCTTGGTCTTTTCCTGCACTAACATTTGGTATCAGAGCAGGTCTCTTGTTGAAAGAACTTAACAGTTTCAAGGGAAAAGATCCATGGCAGGATTTGGCGAACACATAATGGCTGATGGAGCTTCAATCACCAGACCTCCCGCATTCAATAGCCAGAAATTTTCTTTCTGGAAAATAAAGTTTCAGAACTTCATTTTAGCCACTGACTTTGATTTATGGGATGTTTTTGAAACAGGAAATATTGTACCCATGAAAAAGGATAAAGATCAGCTGGTTCCTAAAACCAAGGCAGAGTTTGACGATGACGATAAAAAGAAGATGCAACTAAACAGAAAAGCAGTTTTGATGCTTCAGGCAGCATTAAACGAAGATGACTTCTTCAAAGTCTGTACGTTGCCCTCCGCAAAACATATGTGGGATGCCTTGGAAATAGCTTACGAAGGAACTGAAGCAGTAAAAGAAAGCAGAGTCAATATGCTGACCACTGAGTATGACTTACTCAGGATGAGAGAGGAAGAAACAATTGCTGAATTTCAAATGCGTCACACTCATCTAATAAACAAACTAGCAGCACTTGGCAAAACATATGATCAACGTTCTCAGGTGAGAAAAATCCTAAATGTTTTGTCTAGCAAATGGGAAGTTAAGGTCACAGCAATCGAAGAATCCCGAGGAGAATCAATGACCTCAGTAGCAGCCCTATTTGGGAGTCTTGCTGAATATGAAAGTAAGCAAAAATTCAAAAAGGAGTTATCTAACATAGATGAGAAAAAGAAGAAGGGACTAGCTCTCAAAACCGTCAAAGAAAAGGAGAAAGAGTCAGAAACTGAAGAAGAAGAAGAAGGAGATGTAGAAGATGAGGAACTTGCGATGGTCGTAAGAAAGTTCAGAAAAATGTATCGCAAGGATCAATGAGTTAAAAGGCCATTCAAAGGAGGATCAAGCAAAGTCATTTGCTATGAATGCAACAAACCTAGCCACTTCCGTTCTGATTGCCCACAGCTAGGAAACCAAAACAAAGAACAAGAAAGAGACAAGAAGAAGCCAAAATTCTTCAAAAAGAAGAAGAAAGCATATGTCTCTGGAATCTGGGGAGATAGCTCAGATGAGGAGGAGAGCGAAGCTGAAGAAGAAGCCAACCTCTGCTTAGTAGCCCAAGAAGAAGAATCAGAAACAGAGGAGGTATTTACTGAACCTAGCTATGATGAATTACGAGATGAATATGATAGCATGCATATAGAATTACTGAAATTTGCGAAAGAACTATCTTTTCTAAGAAAGAAAGTAAAAGAATTAGAGAAATCTCATGTTAATCTTGAATGCACAAAATGTAATGAACTGAAGAACGAAAATGAACGATTATCCAAAACTCTTGAAAAATTTACAAAAGGTAGTGAAATGCTTCAAGTTATTCTGAAAAACCAAAGAGTTACAAATGATCGAAGTGGTATTGGATAACAACCTCAAAATGATTTCAAAAAGGGAAAGAAAAGGAAAGACAACATGAGTTATCTAAAATTCTTTCAAAAAGCTGTGCATTCTTCCGAACCGTATGCCTTCTGTTCCTACTGTAACAGAAAGGGGCATAAAACTTCATCATGTTATTTCAAAAGAAACAAAGTATTAGGCACATATAAATGGGTACCAAAAGGAACTTATGTTCCAAAGGCACCAAACACTAACCTAAGAGGACCCAATAAAACTTGGGTACCTAAAACTATCAAATGAATCTTTTGCAGGTTTGTCTTAAAGCATCCAGGGCAAATAAATGGTATATCGATAGTGGATGCTCAAGACACATGACAGGTGACAAGAGCATATTTGTCAGCCTAAAAGCAAAAGATGGAGGAAAGGTGAGCTTCGGAGGAAATCAATCGGGAAAAATTACAGGAGTTGGAGAAATTGCCAATTCAAATGGAACTTCTGTAAAGGATGTATATCTCGTAGAAGGATTATGTCACAATCTCCTTAGTGTCAGCCAGAGCACAGACAAAGGAAATTGGGTGATATTCGACTCTGAGGAATGCTTTATCATCAACAAGAAAGATTTCTCCATTGATAAAGAAAAGTTGAACATCCAACTCAGAGCTCTAAGGGACGGTAATTGTTATACAATTGAATTAGAAAAGAATTTTCCAAACCCCTGCTTAATTAGTCAAGTAGATGAAATCCATCTACGGCATAAACGTTTGGCCCATGTGAATATGCATCAACTTGACAAATTAATCAAGAATGATTTAGTTCAAGGGCTTCCAAAACTTAAATTCAAAAATGATTTGGTTTGTGATGCCTGTCAGTTAGGGAAATAAACTAAATCATCTTTTAAATCAAAACCAGAGCTTTCATCAAAAAGACCCCTTGAATTACTTCATATGGATTTAATGGGTCTAGCTAGAGTAAACAGCTTAGGAGGAAATTTGTATATTCAGGTCATTGTTGATGACTATTCTAGATTTACCTGGACTATATTTTTGGCTTCTAAAGATGAAACTTTTGAATCATTCACTGTGTTTGCCAAAAAGGTCCAAAATGAGAA
The DNA here is from genome assembly GCA_025593235.1 of Vachellia pachyceras. NCBI lineage: Eukaryota > Viridiplantae > Streptophyta > Magnoliopsida > Fabales > Fabaceae > Vachellia > Vachellia pachyceras. The sequence goes on from JANTPZ010150025.1 coordinate 7,786, forward strand.
AGGTTTGTCTATTGTTTCCATTAGAACATATCACGGAGGAGAATTTGAGAATGGGAACTTTGCTACCTTCTGTGAAAATGAAGGAATCAATCACAACTTCTCAGCACCAAGGACTCCTCAGCAAAATGGAGTGGTAGAGAGAAAGAACAGGGTTTTAGCAGACATGGCACGAGCAATGATGACAGAAAAGCAAGTGTCACAAGTATTCTGGGCAGATGCTCTAAGTACAGCTTGTTATATCTCAAATAGAGCATACATAAGACCCTCTCTCGGAAAGACACCATATGAGCTGTTCAAAGGTAGAAAACCAAATCTGTCTCATCTACATGTCTTTGGTAGCAAATGCTTCATTCACAATAATGGTAAGGATAATCTTGGTAAGTTTGATCCAAAGGCTGATGAAGGTTTGTTTCTTGGCTATTCAAATAGAAGTAAAGCATATAGAGTTTTCAATAAACGTACTTGTACCATAGAAGAATCAGTGCATGTAGTTTTTGTGGAAACCAATCCTCTTCCAAAATCTGATGCTGATGAAGAAATTGTTATTTCAAAAGATTTTGGAAATCAAAGCAAAGAAAACTCTCTTGATAATCAACCTTCTCAGAACTTTGAAAATGACCAATCTAATGATTTTCCCAACTCTCCTCAACCAAAAGCCTGGAAATACATCCGTAATCATCCTATCAATCAAGTGATTGGTGAGGTGAGTGAAGGTTTACAAACCAGAAAAAGATTTATTCATGAGGCTCAATTTTCAGCTTTCATTTCAAAAATAGAGCCTAAGAATGTTGAGGAAGCTTTGTCTGACAATGATTGGATAATTGCAATGGAAGAAGAATTAAATCAATTTGAAAGAAATCAAGTATGGGATTTAGTTCCCAGACCCAATGAGCACCCTGTTATTGGTTCAAAATGGGTATTTGGAAATAAATTTGATGAATCTGGAATAATTGTCAGAAACAAAGCTAGATTGGTTGCAAAAGGGTATAATCAAGAAGAAGGCATTGATTATGAGGAGACTTATGCTCCTGTGGCAAGATTAGAAGCCATACGTATTTTACTTGCCTTTGCATGCATTATGGATTTTAAACTTTTTCAAATGGATGTAAAGAGTGCTTTCTTGAATGGTTTCATTATGGAAGAAGTTTACGTTGAGCAACCCCCTGGATTTGTCATGTTTACAAATTAAAGAAAGCTCTTTATGGTTTGAAACAATTTCCCAGAGCTTGGTATGAAAGATTAAGCAATTTTTTAATCAAGAAAGGTTTTGAAAGAGGAAAGGTGGATACAACTCTTTTCATTAAGCATTCAAAGTCAAATTTGTTAATTGTGCAAATTTATGTTAATTACATTATCTTTGGTGATACTAACAATGATCTTTGTCAAGAATTTGCCAAGATGATGCAGGGAGAATTTGAAATGTCCATATGGGAGAGTTAAATTTCTTTCTTGGACTTCAAATTAAACAAAGGAAAGATGGCATTTTTATTAACCAGGCCAAGTACCTCAGAGAGCTACTGAAGAAATTTGAAATGGATCAATGCAAAAGTGCAGAAACTCCTATGAGTTCAAATGCACTCCTTGATGCAGATGCAAATGGAAAAGATTATGACATCAAAAGATACAGAGGAATGATTGGGTCTTTACTTTATCTCACAGCAAGTAGACCTGACATTCAATTCAGTGTTGGAATGTGTGCACGGTATCAAGCTGCTCCAAAGGAATCCCATGCAGAAAATATCAAGAGAATTCTTAGATATCTTGCTGGTACACCTGATCTTGAATTATGGTATCCAAAAGGATGCAGTGAAGAATTGATTGCCTATTTAGATTCTGATCATGCTGGGTATGAAACTGATAGAAAAAGTACGAGTGGGCAGTGTCAAGTGGGCACTGGTATTCCTTTGGTTCAGCAAGAAGCAATCAACAGTATCACTATCATCCATAGAAGCTGAATATATTGTTGCTGCAAGCTGTTGTGCTCAATTTTTATGGATGAAGTAGTAACTCCAGGACCTGGGAATGTTTTTCAAAGAAATTCCCATCTTCTGTAACAACACAAGCACCATAAATCTCTCAAAGAATCCTGTGCATCATTCAAGGACCAAGCATATTGATATAAGACATCATTTTATCAGGGATCATGTGCAGAATAAAGATGTCAAAGTTGAATTCATTCCTACACATCTTCAGCTTGCTGATATTTTCACAAAGCCCTTGCCAGATAGCAATTCACAAATATCAGAAGAGAATTGGGAATGGTAAATCCCAATGAATTGTAAGTACAATGTTGATTTAATGTTACTTTGATGATTATATCATTACTAACTTAAGCTTCAGAGTGGTTTGACAAAGTTTTGCAGGTGTTGAATCTAATACTTGAAGATAAAACTCGAGTACTGAAGCAGAGAAAGGAAGTGTTCAATTAATTTCTTATGAACACTCGAGTGTTATGAGGTATTACTCAAGTGTTAGTTGCTAAAAATGTTGAAATACTCGAGTTTCATGTTCAAGTGATGACAAAAGGAGTAATACTCGAGTTCTGGGAATCAATACTCGAGTACTGAGCAGTGTTGGAAGTCAAATACCAGAGTATTAAATGGAAGTGAAGGTAATACTCGAGTGTTCAATCTCAACACTCGAGTGTGGTGAGTATTTTGAACTTAAAAAATTCAAATACTCGAGTATTGAAAGTTCAATACTTGAGTGTTGCAGTGTTATGAAGAACAGAGACCCTGATACTCGAGTACTATGTGAATACTCGAGTAATTAATCTCTTTGAAAGTAAGGGGACCCCGATACTCGAGTACTGAAAGACCAATACTCGAGTGTTGGCAAGAGGGGCTCAACACTCGAGCACTTATAAGCAATACTCGAGTGCTGGAATGTCTGTTCATCTTCATTGAGCCAATACTTGAGTACTGTAAAAACAATACTCGAGTGTCGTACTCAAGACTCGAGTGCTGCATTATAACACTCAACACTTGAGTGTTGACGCATCTGATATTCAAAATCCCCTTTTATGTCAAACACTCGAACCCTAACCCATTTTCTTCACTCGAGTGCTCTCAAATCCTCTCACCCGATCAGTCGTAACCTCTCCCAAACCGTTACCAACCTATTCAAAATCCCCAAACCATCAAAACCCCTCCACTAATTCCTTTAAAAACCTCTTTAATCCACAGATTTCTCATTGCCCTTCTCAGGCTCCCTCGGCACCCGAAAACATCAAAATCTTCTCCAAAAAGCATTCTTTTGTCTCTCAAGCAACATGGCTTGTACAAAGAAGACTTTGGGAAAATCTTCAGGCCCTTCCCAATCCCAATCAACGTCATCCAAGAAAGTGAGAATCATCGAGCCATCGGAGGAAGAAGGAACAGTTGCGGTTTCTGCCCAAAAATCTGTTTCTGGGCAACCCAAGTCAATCCTCAAAGGAAAAGCTCCAACGCAATCCTCCTCTGGGCCAGTTTCATCATCTGCTCAAGATTTAGACTCAGAAATAGAAAGCATTTCTCCGGGCAAAGTGGTGGCAAGTGCAAAACGGAAAAGGAAAACAGTTGCAAGTGGACCAGGGGAATCATCCAGAAGAGGAGCCAAGAAGCAAGCCAAGTTAGAGCCTCCTTCAGGTTACAAAACTTCCACCTTGTATATTACTTATCATGATGATTATGAGGTTAAGTACAAAAACCGTGCTTTATGCCCTGGGATATACGTTAAGCTTGAGGAGATTAAGGACCTAGGGATAGATGTGATTGAATTCATGGAGCATTATAGAAAGTTGATTGAGATAAACATGACATATTCCCCTGAAATGGTGAGAATTTTCTATAACAACATGAAATCAAATTCTCTTAAGGATGAGGAAGAGAATATCATTCATCATTCCATGGTAACTAGAATCAGAGGAGTGGAAATCAACTTAACTGCTAATGATCTGAACAACTATATAGGCACTCACACTTTTAATAAAAAGTTCAAGGATTTTTCACAAGAGGAAATCTTTGAGTTGCTTAGGCCAGGAGAAAAGTATCCAGGGAAGTTGTCATTTGATCTAACCTCAATGCCAGTGATCCAAAGGACGATTCACTACATCTATTCTAGATGTTTAGTGAATAAGAGCAAGAATTACACTCACTTGGCTCACATGGATTATCATATCCTAGCTTCTATCATGGCAAAGGAACATTGGACAGTTGGTATTCAATGAAATGTGGAGTTTTAGATTTTCTAACTCCAAAAGGATGACAATGCCATACCCTTGCCTTATCTCTAGGATTCTTGATATCCATCAGGTGTGGTATATTGTTGAGAAGATTGAGAAACCCATTCTGTTTGTTGCCCAGCACTTCCACAGAATGAATATAGATGTGGTAAAGGTTCAGTCACAGCCTACGAAGAAAAGGAAGACCACATCTACTGCATCCCGAGGACAGGATGAGGCTCAGTCTTCTGCACCACCACAGCCATCCTCTGCTCCATCCTTTGCTTAGGCAGCCCTGCAGACTTATATAGAGACAGAATTCAGAAGAATGGGTGCAGAGTTTACTTCACAGTTTCAGGAGCAGACTCGTCAGTACATGGATTCCCTCCTTAGAGCTGTGAATGATCACTTCACAGGAAGGACCATGGAGTCAGCCTTTAGATCCCTATCCCTGGACCTCATCTCTTTTAGAGATCTTCTCTTGGAGAAATTTGCAGCTTTACATGGGTATGTGGCTGGTTTGTATAGCAGAGTCTCTAGCTTGGATAGCAGGGTATCCTCCATTGAGCAGGTCATCAGAGATTCACAGGCACCTTCATCTACTGTTCCTCCTCCACCTCTATCCAAGTCATCAGAGGATCCTCCTACAGATGCTGTTCTGGCCATGATTGACTTCTCCTCATCCATTCTGAACCCTGAGCCTCAGCCCATTCCTGCTCCACCTCTGACTTCAGTGGCTCCCTCTTCTGATCCTATTCCAGAGCCATCATCTGATCCTGTTCCCATTGCAGAGCCTTCATCTACTCCTTCCTCTCCCTCTTCACCCTTGTTTGATTATTGACAAAAAGGGGGAGAAAGAAAAATTAGATGTGCTTTATGCTTTCATCATGTTTTATTATGTTTTTGTATTAACTTGTTATGAATTTATGTGGTTTTATGAATGAAGTTGTTAAGTTATGATCTCAGGAATTTTATAGAGCTTTGTCTCTAAGTTCTCTAAGTTCATATGATTCACAAAATTTAAGCTTCATAACCAATCTGATTTTATATAGTTTTTATCATCATCAAAAAGGGGGAGAATATTGATACCTTATTTTGATGATAACAAAATGATTTCAAGAGTTATACAGCTTAAATTGTTGTTGAATATGTAATTTTAATGAAATACTCGAGTTCTGTCAAGGTTGTGAGAAAGTATTGAGGAATACTCGAGTTATGTGTTTGAATACTCGAGTATTAATGTTTTTCATACGTTTAAAATCAATACTTTCAAGCAACACTTGAGTTTTTGTTGAAAGTGTTGACAATACTCGAGTTCTTGATTTCAATACTCAAGTATTGAAGGCTAAAAATGTTTCTGAAATTCAACACTTTAAGTGAAAACTCGAGTATTATGATAAAGTGTTCTAAACACTTGAGTGATCATTTTGAATACTCGAGTATTGGTGTTAAAATGTGTTTTGAAAGAATACTCACATGTGAAACTCGAGTATTGATGTTGAAGTATTGGCAACACTTGAGTATTGTGTAGCAATACTTGAGTATCGGGCTTGTTTTTCAAACCAATACTCAACACTTGAAGCAGAATACTCGAGTTACAAATGGAAGTATTGACAACACTCGAGTATTGAAGTTGAATACTCGAGTATTGAGCCAAAATACTTGAACTTGAAGTGAAACACTTGTGTTGTGGAAGAAGTGTTGAGACTCGAGTGCTCATTTTCAACACTCGAGTATTGAGCAAAAATTTTCAAATAGGAGACAACACTTCAAGCACAACACTCGAATATTAGGTGAAAGTGTTGACAACACTCAAGTATTGATTTCTAAACACTCAAGTATCGAGCCTCTTCTTCTCAAAAACTCAACACTTTCATCTAAACACTCGAGTTCGAGTATTATGTTTCCAACACTCGAGTATTAAGAGATTTCAAATGATTTCACTTCTAGTTTTCTTTTGAACACTCGAGTATCAACTGAAAGTATTCTCAACACTCGAGTATAATGTTTCTAACACTCAAGTATTCACATCAAACTTTAAAATCTTTTCCAATACTCTCAGTTAACACTCGAGTAACTTCAAAAGTATTTACAAAACTCAAGCATTGACTTAGAACACTCGAGTATCACTTCACAAAATTCAAAATGCTTGACTAACACTCGAGTATTATGATCAAACACTCGAGTATATTTTCTCAACGGCTATTTTCTCTCTCTGACAGCTTTTCATCTGCTCCATATCTTTCCTAATTCATGTATAACAACGTTTGAACTTAACCTACCCTCATAAATGCTGAAATGCAGAATCATAGGAGGAGAAAAACACTGTACCTACAGACAGATAGCATGAATCAAGACTCCGTCGTCCACGCTGCTCATAAAGCATTAATTGCAACATTAATGGCGAAGACGAAGAGTTAGTGGATGAGAGTAACGGGAAACAAACTCTATCTAACGGCAACTTTATTCTCTCTTCTATAAATGCACCAAGCATTCATTACAGAGACAACAATTCCTTTACAAGCATTAAAAGCCTTTAATCTGTTTCTCTGTGATATTATTCAATTCTCATTCCAAGCTTCATTTATTGCCATCTACTCTTTAAGAGAGATTCTTAAGAGCAAAATCTGTGAGTTAATTCAAGGTTGGGACCTTGAATTTATTGGGTTGAGAT
>JANTPZ010150026.1:0-14677 GCA_025593235.1 Vachellia pachyceras
TTAATTAATTTTACGCCTCGCCAACAGAAAGTGGAGACCAATCCCCCAGAGCAGCTAAAAACCACTGCAACCAACCCTCTATTCAGCTCCAATATGGCTCAACCAGATTCATGTTACCCACAAAAGGGCTCTTTATTATGACCTTGGCACTCCTTTATGCAGATTCAACTGGCAGAGTCTTCACGTCCATCTATCAAACGCATTCATGTTAGTTACCGTTGGGTCTTTCTTGGAAACACAAAACTGATACTAATTCAAATTTGTGCGTGCGTGTATAAAAGAAATCATTGTAGAACAGAAAACTTCCAGTATCAAGACAAAGCAGTGGTGATGGTTCTTGTTGTGTATGGCTCGGAGTTTCTATTCTATCTTGCTCGTCATTGGATACTCTGTTTCCAATTGTCTATGGTGATGAGTTCCAGTTTAAGATTCGACAGGGTATGAAACCACAACTATTGTAGAAAGATAATTATAATTATTGAAAAGAATATCTGTTTTAGAATCTGATCAGAAGTCTTTTTTTGACAATCCACACACAAAATTTACAACATATACCAATATCATCAGGACCCAACTCAGCCCTCAGCGTCTCAAAGAAGCTTACGGTTGCTGCTTTGTTTGCCTGAAGCTCATCGAAAATTGCAAGTTTGTAATCTCCCCATAACATGATACTATACTCAAACGTGGAAACAAATCTTATAGTACATTGTAGAAGCTCAGTCTTGGAATGAGGCACCAAGCTGCGGCTGAAGAAGTCAGAATTATCTTTCCTCTGTTTTTCCTCAGGTGTGGTACTGCAAAATGTGTCGCATACACTGAACCCCAGAAGTTTATGTCCTACCAAACCAAGCATGATCAAATCCAAAATAACTCTAGGAATCGATTAATTTCATAAGAGGTGATAAGAGTACCATGATTGGAGGCAAATCAGACAACTTGTCAGAGAATTCTTCAAGCATTCTGGGTTGAGCGGTCCCAGCATTGTTCACCAGATGGTCCGCCGTTGCACTTGTTCAATATTAATGTAAGTTCTTATCTTCGTTACCCATAACAAAATCATATTGTATTATGATTGTATTACATTGGTCAAAATGTTTGATGGCCTAGTCAACGAAACGCTGAGGGTCTTCAATAATGGAAACATCAGCAGAAATGATAATGACATCTGGCGAACCCAGTCGAAGAGCTTTATCAAGCACTGAACGAAGACGATCTTCTCTTCTGGTTACAAGGGCTAAATGAATCCCTCTTCTTGCATACTCGTAAGCTAATTCCTTTTCGTTTCAAGATGACGTTATCAATCAGAAGTCACAAGGGGCTCTTCAATGAAGAAAGGTTACACTTCTGGATCAAAATGAAAGGAAAATATGAACACTGACCTCGCCGCTCCCTGAAGAGGCTCCGGTGATGAGGACAACTTTGCCGGCGACAGATTCTTGGGTTTTGCAGCTTTTGAAGAGTGACGATAAAACTTGAAGACATAAAAGGGAGGGAAAAGCAAAAGCAAGGCGAAGAAAGTTGATGGAATAAGTGTTAATATTCAACAAATCATGAATCAAATCCATCACTTCTTGGGCTGAAAAACTAACAGTAACTATGGCAAACAGATAATAAGACCTGTTGCAGATTCAAATTAATAGTACAAATAAACTTCTAGTGAAATTCCAGAAGCAACCTTGGATGTCCAGATAAAAAGGTAGAATTATTTAGAACAACCAATGAGAGAGAAACCAGATGTATCTACTAAGTTAGTCATTCAGTATTTATGTACAATAGACAGATGATGATCTGTAGGCAGTTTTGTAGTGAAGGTTACACATAAGCCTCTCTTTTTCAATAAAAACTTGAAAATGAATACAAACAAATCAGATGAAAAGCTAACCATAACATTAATGGCAAAAGCTAACCCCTGCCTGCTCAGTGGTTGGTTGCTGTGAGAAAGAGTGAGAAGTCTTCTATATTTAATTCAGACTTTTTTTGTCATTGTAATTTATTTATAAGCAACAATTTTTTTTTGATTTGATGTTATTTAAAGGCTAAAGCTGCCTGCGAGAGAAACTGGTCCGGTATATTTATCAGGGTATCATTTCTGACTAATAATACATGCACCAAAAAGAAGCCTCTTGTGGCCCCTTGCGTCTTTACTCAGCACAGCCATTTTTTAACACACGAGACATTCACAAGCAGCACTGTCAAATCTGGATTTTATATTTCTATTTTCAGTTTTATTATATAAATAAATGTTTTATAAAGATCAAAATTGCATAATTAATTCTTCTGGAAAAAAAACATTATAGAAACATCACGTATTCATTGAATGAAAAAAAACTGATGAAGCCGTTGAAGATACAAATTCTCGAGTTACAAACGTTGGAGCTTGGACTGTCTCTTTGCTACACCTTCCATTGATGCTCGTGCTGGTTCACTATCTCACAGATGTTTGTTTGCAGCCTGAGCTGGGATCTTCACAAACAGAAAATGGAAACACCACTCCACTGCATCTGCAAAATACCACTTCAACCACACACCAGTTCTCATCCAACACGGTTCAATCAGATTCAGGTCACCCCTGCAAGTGCTATTTATTATGGCCTTTGCACACTTCTCTGGGGATTCAATTAGCATAATCTTCATTTGAATCTATCAAACACAATGGTTACATGTTCAAGTTAGAACCATATGCTTTCTAAGGTGATGATGAGTTACATGGTAGGATAACTTTGTAAATATGTGAGTGTGATGAACTCGACAGGATAACATTGATATTGCAGAAGAAGTATATGAGAAACAGATTTATCCTAAAGCAGTAGTTTCACTTGTAATAGGGAATGAGGATTGCCTAAAAGGCTACCTGTGATACAAATCGATCAGCTGTCATTTCTGACTCATTCATCCCACGAGTCACTATGGCTATGCCTATATCAGCACCAAATTCAGCTCTCATTGTCTCAAAGAAGCTAACCGTTGCCGCTTTACTTGCCTGAAGCTTATCAGTTATAAAATCTCCTCCATAAAACTACGAGATTCAATAAAAATGAAGACTATGTTAGTGTCTTACATTGTAAAAGCTCATCCTAGGAGTGGGGTACCATGCTGAAGTTGAAGAAATCACAACTATCTTCCCTCTGCTTCTTCTCAAGTGTGGGACAGCAAAATGTGTAGCATAAACTGAACCCAGAAGTTTACTTCCTACCAAAACAAACATCGTCAAATCCAATAGGACCTTACGAATACCATAATGTTTATGAATTGATTAACTTCACAAGAAATGCAAGAGACGAGTACCATGATTGGAGCCAAATCAGACAACTCTTCTGATGCTACCTAACATGACGCATCAAATTCAAATGAGCCTTTGCAAATTTCAAGTGGTCCAATTAAAGGAGCTAAAAAATTCACTAATCTCATTTGGGTTAACAATGGAGCTGCAGATCAAGTTTTGGGCTTAGATGCTTGAAACTAAAGAGCTTGAGCCAAATACTTCATATAGGATGACTCATTTGGATCTAAATAAGCACATTTTGGTCTTTAAATGATGATAATATTTTATGGCTTTTATTTGCATGAAAATTACTTATTGGCAAATTTGACTTTTGAATTTCCTTTTTTAAAAGTTTCCTATTTTAAATTAGAATTTAAGATTTGCATTTACTGTAAATTAGGTAACCTTTTATTTTCCTATTTTTAAGAGTTTCCCTTTTGCATTTGTTGCAAATTAGGTAACTTTTAAGTTTACTTTTCTCTATATTTCCCCTTTTTAATTAGAGTTTAATATTTGCAATTAATGCAAATTAGGTTAGATTGAAGAATTTCAGTTAAATACTTTGTAACCGCCTCTTTTGACGGTAGACTTGGATTTTGAATGAAAGTTTGCATTTTTATGCACTTTAAGAGGATTCTCTCTAGGGTTCTTTTCAGAACTAACAAACTTATCAAGGCTTGATCAACCTTGTGGCGTCTTACAACATTAGGGTCCTTGTTCTTCCGTATTCAAGGATTTAAGTGGATTGTTGACCTCTGTTTAGCTTTCTTGGGGTGCGTATATTTTAGATTGGCTGTGGGTTCTTGGGAACTTTCCCTAGTGGGTTCGCACCATCTTCAGAGTATTCTTTGAACAATTTGGCTTGATTGATCCCAGCATTGTTCACCAAATGGTCCACTGTACCACATGTTCAATAATAACAACAATAACAACAATAATAATAATAAACTCTTATTTTCCTTACCCATTTTATGAAATTGTAATATGAGTACATGCACACTTTTTTTGGTCAAAACATATTCTTTTTATTAATATTGAAAAAACAAGGTACAAACACCAATAGCCAAAGGCCAAGAAACACTCATAAAAATCCTATCAGTACAACCTATCTCACTCTTACCAAAAACACAAATACTATCCTAATTACATGCACCAATTCAATTCAAAGGAAAAACAAAACAAACAGATTCTAGAACTAGCCAAACCAACAAACTCTAAACCATCCTAAACACAAGCTACACAAATCGCTACTTCTAAGAACAGGTTAAACACAGGTTTATTAGCATCTGTCATTCACCTATCCTTCCTCATTACCCTATACCAGTTCTTCCCTCGTTCTCATTCTCCAGATCCTTCATCATCCTGCTTTTCAGAGGAGTTGGTGGCTGTAGTAGCCATCCTTGCGGTACCAATCCCCCCATTGTCATAGTTCCCATGAGATCAGCAACACTATTTCCTTCCCTTGCAACACACGATACACTCTAATTTCTGTATTCATCCAAGTCCAGCATCTTCCAACATTGTTGAATAATATCCACACTTCTTCATTCACAGCCCTTTATGTCCTTCCTCTTCAACATACTGTATAAGCCCATGCAATCAGTTTCTATTATTACCTTTCCTCCCCACCAGATATCCCCACATTTGATCGCCTCAAGCACAGCCAGGTTGTCAGCCATAAAAGCCGATTCAGCTTTAATCCACTTCCCAACTCCTGCTACATATCTGCTATTCCAGTCCCTCCCAATTATCCCTATTGCTCCCTCCTTTTTTCATGACAGTATGTTGCGTCTACATTTAGTTTCACTGTTCCCCATTCTGGTTTTTGCCATATGCCACTCCTTTGCTCCAACTCCAGATTCTGCCTATCTCTCTGTACTGCATTCTTGAAGTCTCTGGTCAATCTGATTACATCAGTGATGCATTTTATTACATCTATTTCCACTTCTTCAAACACATATATGCACCTTCCTTTCCATATTCCCCAACATATCCCAGCAAATATTGCTATGCTTTCCTAATCTGGGCCATCCTCCTTTTCCAACCACTCTTCCAGCCATTTGTCAATTCTTTGTATCTTGCTATCATCAAATTTTAGAGATAAAGGGGATCCATACCAGCAGTGTTTGGCCCAAGGACAAAGAAAAATTAAGTGTTCCATTGTTTCCTTCTGACTCTTGCATAGAGAGCACATTGGGGATGATATTGCATTTCCTTCTAAACAGATTCTCCTTAGTTGCTAATGCATTATTCAATACTCTCCACATGAAGTGTCTAATCTTGGGGGGTAGCTTTATTTTCCATAACCTCTTCCATAGTTTCTTTGAGGGGCTGTAAGAGGTACCTGGTTCACCTCCTCCCTTCCTTTTTCATTGCCTCCTTGTATCCAACCTTCACTCAGTAGCATCCATCATTGCTGCAGAGCCACACCTTAGTATCCTAACAACTGCTCTCTGGAATACTTATGCTTTTTATTGCTTTTATTTCTTCTTCATTTAGTAGGCCTCCCATTCCTTCCATCTCCCATCTACCATCCCTTATTAAGTCACTGACCTTCATGTTTTTTAGTTCATCTGTCAGCATCCTCTCTTTCAATTTATACCTTTCCATGCTTGGAATCCATTTATCTGTAAACACATTGGCTAGCTCCCCATCCCCAATCTTCCAGCACATGTCATCTTTGATTAAGTCTCTTCCTTCTAAAATACTCGACCATCCCCATGAGGCATGTCCCCCTTTCTTTGCTTCCATAAATTCAGTTTTTGGAAAATAAATCCCTTTCAGAATTTTGCACCATCATTCCTCCGGTTGTTTTATTATTCTCCATGCTATTTTTGCTAACAAGGCTTTGTTGAAAGCTTCCATGCTTCTAAAACCCATGCCACCTTCTTCCTTAGCTTTACTCATCATTTTCCATGTTTTCCAGTGTATTCTGCCTTCATTTTCTTTCTATCCCCACCAGAATTTTGAGCTTAATCTCTCTAGTTCAGCACACACTTTTCTTGGAAACTTAAATAACACAGGGATTGCATTTGCAACTGCCTTAATCATCACTTCTCTTCCAGCATAAGACAAGAGCTTCTGCTTCAATCCCTGCATTTTCTTTACCATCCTATCCTTAACAAAGCCCAGAGCCTCCGACTTTGAACTCCCCACAACAATGGTAGACCCAGATAGCTTCCAGGGTCCTCCTTTCCTCTTATTCCCAATACCTCATATACCTCCTGTTTTGTCAGCTCATTGGCATTTCTGGAGAAGAAAATATTTGATTTTTCAAGGTTAATGCACTATTCTGATGCCTTGCAGTGTATATCTAGTATCTCTTTTAGCTTTCTACAATTTTTCCTCTCTCCTTTTATGAAAAAGATGGTATCATCAGCAAAAAAGCAGTGGGTCAATACAGGACATTTGCTTGCCAATTTAATCGCCTTTAACTTCCCTTTCTCAACATGCCACTGTATCATCTTTGATAGCACATCCATCGCCATGATGAATAAGTAGGGGGACAATGGATCTCCTTGTCTGATGCCTTTCTCCATTTTTAATTCAACAATTTTCCTTCCAGACATCACTAGATTCAGGTTTGCAGACCTTACACACTCCATAATCCAGCTTATCCACCTCTCCCCAAATCCCATTCTCCTCATGGTTTCTTCCATAAAGTCCCACTCAAGCCGATCGTAGGCTTTATTCATGTCCACCTTTAGGGCTATTTCTATCTTCTTTCCTTTCTTCTTCCTCTTCAAGTACTGAAAGGCTTCTTGTGTTATCAATATGTTATCCTAGATCAATCTTCCAGCAACAAAGGCTCTTTGGTTTTCAGTGATAACTCTCATCATCAGGGGGCTTCATTCTATTGGTCAATACTTTTAATATGATTTTGTACACAAAATTGCACAGCCCTATTGGGCGAAATTGCCCCACTCTTTCTGCAGTCTCTACTTTTGGTATGAGTACTATATTTGTTTTGTTTACTGGTTGCAGTCCTGTTCTTTGTTGGAAAAACTCTTTGACCATCTCAATTATCTCCATGTTTACTTCCTTCCATGCCTTCTGGTAGAATTCTCCTGAGTACCCATCAGGGCCGGGAGCCTTGGTCCCATTCAATTGAAAGGCTGCTCTTTTTATCTCTTCTGCAGTCACCTCCATTTCCAGGTTTCTCTTATCATCTTCTGTTACTGTACTTTCAGCAAAACTTAAAGCATCTTCCATGTTTCTCCTTCCACTTGTAGAAAACAGTCCATTATAGAAATTGCTGAAGGCCTCACTTATCTCTTCTTCCTCCTCCAACCATTGACCTTCCTCATTCTTGATTCTCATCACCTTATTTCTATTTCTTCTTTGAATTGTGGTTACATGAAAGAAGCTTGTATTTTGGTCGCCTTCCATTAGCCAGCTTACTCTTGACCTCTGTTTCCAGTATTTTTCTTTCCTATCCCAAGTCTCTTCTATCTCCTTCAACAGCCCTTCAATCACTTCATATTTTGCTTCATCATGTTCTCTTTCCCTCCACTTTGCCAGTTCCACAGTGAGCTGTTCAATTCTCCTCTTGGCATTTGGGAATGTGTTTCTTCCCCACTTTGACGGGACCCTTATGCAGTTATCCAGTCTCCTAACTATTTCTTAAGCTTTTGCCTCCCCCACTTTTTCATCAATCTACCATCCCTTTTTAACAGTTGCTAGAAATTCTGAATGTTTAGCCCAGACGCTTTCATACCTGAAGATCTTTTGACTTTTCATTTGTTTATGCTCACATTCCATCACCAGCATATGGTGGTTAGATCCTACAGGTTCTACATGTATAACAGCAGCATTTTGGAAGGCCATTAAGAATTCAGTATTTGCCAAGGCCCTATCCAGCCTCTCCTTTACATGTTTCTGCCCAGTCTGTTGTTGCACCATGTGAATCTCGAGCCCTGGAAGCCCAAATCCATCAAATGGCAATCTACCATCATGGATTGGAAATTAAGAACCCTCCTTATATCCACGGGTATTCGGCCTAATTTTTCTTCTCTGCAACTCACATCATTGAAGTCTCCAACACAGATCCAAGGCCTCTAAATTCCAGCTGCTAGTTCTCTCATTTTGTTCCAAACATTCAGCTTCCCTTCATTTGTAAGAGCTTCATACACAAAGGTTATGAACTGGGGTACCTTGTATTGGGATGATGTCACACACTGATATGTATTATGTTTTTGTGCATATAACTGGAGTGCATGCACACTTGCATTTAGATATTTGTGCATATAATTGCACTTACATTGGCCAAAATGGTCGATGGTCTTATCAACGAAATGCTGAGAGTGTTGAATATTGGAAACATCAGAAGGAATGATAATGATATCTGGCAAACCCAGTCGTATAGCCTTATCGAGGACTAAACGAAGAAACTCTTCTCTTCTGGTGACACGGGTAAACGAGCCCCTCTTCTAGCATACTTGTAAACCAATTAAAAAGCTAAAATTAGTTAAAATTATGACTTGGAAGAGCTAAAAACAAGGTGTGTCTGCTAAAATTAGTTATAAAAATAAGTGAAAATTCAGTATTTATGTCCAGATATGACAGCTTAATTTACTTTTTTGCTGGGACAGTGAAGGTTAAGCTTAAACCTCTCTTTGTTAGAAGAGGGATATACCAAATAAGAGGCCTTCATTAATTTATCTTTACTTAGTTCAGATTATTTTTGTCATTATAATTTATTTATAAGTAACAAGTTTCTTTTGATTTGAGGTTAATTAAAGCTACCTGTGAGAGAGCACCATTTCTGAGTAATAATAATACACGAACCAAACTCAACCTTCAATGTACGAAACAGAGGCTTTTTCTGTTTTTCATTGCCCCTTGCGCCTTAAATCATCACAGACATTTTAACACACAAGGCATTCACAAGCAGTAATCTCAATTCTGGATTTTAAATTTCTATTTTCAGTTTTATTTTATAAATAAATAGATCACGGAGATCGACCTTGCGCAGGTATTTCTTCTGAAAAATCATTATACAAACATTATGCATTCATTGAATAATAACTCAAAAAAGCTTGCAACCGTTACTCATTGCATGGTTCTAACTCATCTCAGTTGCAACCATGTTGCAACCATCCTAGAACGTAGAGTATTCAAATAGCAGCTATCTCAGTTCTAGTTTGACGCTTTTTTTTGCAGCCTGAGCTGGGATCGTCATGAACAGAAAGTGGAAACACCATTCCAATGGAGCAGGAAAATACCACTTCAACCACACCACGGTTCTCATCCAGAATGGCTCGATCAGATTCTTGTCACCCCTGCAAGTGCTCTTTACTATGGCCTTTGCACACCTTTCCGCGGATTCAGCCGGCATATTCAGGTGAATCTATCAATTGAAATAGTTACGAGTTCAAGTTATTCATCATTTTGAAGCAGACAACTATGTAATATGATAGCCCTGAAAACAAATGATGAACTAGACACAAAGAAGAATATGAGAAACTGATTTATCCTAAGGTTGTTTAATTTATTGTAGGCAATGGTAGTATAAACTAAAGTTTCATTTGCAAATAGGGAATGACAATTGCTTAAAAGGCTACCTGTGATAGATATTGATCATCTGCCAATTCTGACTTAAACAGCCCTGGAGTCACTATAGTTATCCCTATATCTGCACCAAATTCAGCTCTCAATGTCTCAAAGAAGCTTTGTATTGCTGCTTTACTTGCCTGAAACTTACCACAGTTATAATCTCCTCCATAAAACCATGACGTTAAAAAGAAAAAAGAAAAGAAAATTATGTTCGTGTCTTACATTATAGAAGTTCAACCTTGGAGTGGGGTACCATATTGCGGTTGAAGAAATCACAACAATTTTTCCTTTACTTTTTCTAAGGTGTGGAACCGCAAAATGTGTAGCATACACTGAACCCCAGAAATTCACGTCCTGCAGAACCAAACGTCATCAAAACCAGCATAACTTTACGGATGATAATGTTTGTGAATTGATTAATTCGCAAGTTAAATGCAAGAACTAGGTGATCAAGTACCATGATAGGAGCCAAATCAGACAACTTGTCGGAGAATTCTTCAAACAATTTGGGTTGAGTGATCCCAGCATTGTTCACCAAATGATCCACTGTTAGGCATTTCAAATAATGATGTAAGTTCTTGTGTTCGTTACACATAACGAAATCACATTGTAAAACGTTCGCAGTTACACACACACACACACGATTGTGCTTACATTGACCAAAATGGTCGATGGTCTTGTCAACGAAACGCTGAGAGTCTTCAATATTGGAAACATCTGCAGGAATGATAATGGCATCTGGGGAACCTAGTTGAAGAGCTTTATCAAGCACTGAAAGAAGACGATCTTCTCTTCTGGCTACAAGAGCTAAACAAGCCCCTCTTCTCGCGTACTCGTAAGCCATTTCCTTTTCATTTCAAGTACATGATGATTCAAAAGTTAAAAGGGTCTCTCTTATATTTGAAAAAAGATTCGTACACTTTAGGAAGAGTGAAGTGTTGAATGAAAATGGACAGAAAATATGAAGACAGACCTCGCCAATTCCTGAAGAGGCTCCGGTGATGAGGACAACTTTGCCGGCGACGGATTCTTGAGGTTTGCATCTTTTGAAGAGTGAAAATAAAAACTTGAACACATAAAAGGGTGGGACAAGCAAAAGAAAGGCAAAGAAAGTTGATGGAATGAGTGTTATATTCAGCAAATCATGAATCAAATCCATCCTGCGTTACGCTGAAAAGCTAAATGTTTGTATGGCAAACAGACAATAAGATCCCAAGAGCAATTCTTGTAACATCTGTTGCAGTGGTTGACGTAATGTGGCCTTAAAACTGAAGAGCGAATTTCTAGATACCTTGGAGGATATATGTCGAGGAAAAGCTAAACCTTGAATTACTAATATTCAATCAATGGAGACATGGCGTGCATTCAAATAAAAGTAAATTATATATGAACTTCTTTTTTTTTCCTTTCACTTGTTATATGTTACCCACTTGCACGCTCAAGATGAATCTCTGTCGACAACCGCCGAGGAGATCTAGGTGTCCATGTGATGAAGAACAGTTTCTTTTGGGTTGCATGTGGCTGTCGGATTAATCTATGGGGAAACATTGGGATTCGCCAAAATGGTTAGAAATACGAGTTATTCGTGTTACTTGGTGGCACTGCTCCACTCAACCATGATGAACATTTAATCTCGTTTCCAATTTTTAATATATCTGACATACATTTTTGATGTATACGAAGGGTTATCAATATAATTTTAAAAGATTTTAAATTTAAAATAATAAATATATCAAATAATTCATTATCTTAAAGATTCATTAAATTATAGTTGATAATAACAATTTAAATTTTTTAGAAGTCTTTATTTTTTATTTTATTTTATTTTGTTTCCTTTTACTTTTTTTATTTTTAAAAGTAATGCTGAGAAAGAATCTTGGCAAATTAAGAGATAAAAATATATTAAAAGAAAAATAGAAATAGAAATAAAAAAGAATGAGGGTGTGGCGGCTGAGCAACATTTAACGCAACACTATACATATATATATATAAATATAAATATAAAGGGCAGACACACGCTGGGGAGGCACATGCACAGGGGGAACATGTCCAAAAAGGGTACAGACGGAGGGCAAGAAGAACGTGCAGAAGAGAACAAGAGAGAGAGAGAGGGTGCAGCGGTGGAGCACGCTATCATCAGAGAATCTTACAGCATTCTTCTTTCTTTTTTTATGTTTCCCTTGAATCTTAATATTATTATTATGAGTTTGATTAAAATATGTGTGGCTAATTTTCTTTAAATTTAGGGGTAGTTATAAAGTGATTTAAGGATTTTTAAACATGTTTGAACCATTAATTTGTGTTTAATTTTAATTGTGTTTATTTAGTTTAATTATTATTGTCTGCTCAGTGGCTAATCAACCTTAAGTATGAATGTGAGGAGTTTAGATAAACCTCGGGATAGGGATATTGATTGGATTTTTAAACTAAGTAATGCGATATTAGAATTCATTCTAATTTACCTTTATGATAGGAATATACCCCCGACACTCATGCAATCAAATTAGAGTGAAATTGTTCTAACTAATGCCTCTTGAATAAGTATATAAAGAATACTAGTTTTATTTGAGAGAGGACTGTAGATTATCAGAAGAGCTAAAGCAATGATTACCTACTCTAAATTGCTTGTATCAATTAATATTTTTTAGTGCATTAGAATTAATATTTTAGTTCATTTGAATTTATATTTTCGAAATTCATATCTTGATGCTCAACTTAAATAAAATCTAGATTTCTAGTGTCCATTTATCTATTAAATTGAGATTATGTGGGATCGACTTTAATTTACTATATACTATTTTCATTACTCATACACTTGCGCTGCATAATTAAATTTTGAGAGCATCATGGATGGCAAAATTTATATGCTCTGTTTCCAGTAACACTTTAAAATGAGATGCTTTCTAATGTGATGGGTCGCATGATAGGATAACTGTGAAGTTAAGCAATTTTTTCATAGGTAATGCTTGAATGAACTATGGTTTCATTTGTGTTATGGAATGAGATTGCTTAAGAGGGTGCCTGAGGTATTAGTTCATCGGCTGTCATTTCTGAATTAACCATCCCCGAAGTCATTATGGTTATGCCTATATCTGCACCAAATTCAGCTCTCAATGTCTCAAAGAAGCTTTGTGTTGCTGCTTTACTTGCCTGAAACTTACCGCAGTTATGATCTCCTCACATGAACCATGGCATTCAAAAAAGTGAAAACTATGATGTTAGCGTCTTCCTTTAAAGAAGCTCAGCCTTGGCAAGGGGCACCATACTGCGGTTGAAGAAATCACAACGATCTTTCCTTTACTATTCAAGTGTGGAACTGCAAAATGTGTAGCATACACTGAATCCGAGAAGTTTACGTCCTACCAAACTAAACTTCATCAAATCCACCATCACTTTACGAATCATAATGTTCTTGAATCGATTAGTTTCACAAGAGGTGACAATAGTATATGATTGGAGTCAAATCAGACAACTTTTCAGAGAATTCTTCGAACAATCTGGGTTGACTGATTCCAGCATTGTTCACCAAATGATCCACTGTTGCATATGTTCAGTAATGACAAGTTCTCAATGTAACGAAATCATATTGTAAACAGTTACATATGATTGCACATTTGCACTTACATTGGCCAAAATGGTTGATGGTCATGTCAACGAAACGCTGAGTCTTCAATATAGGAAACATCAACAGGAATGATAATGGCATCCGGGGAATCCAATTGAAGAGCTTTATCAAGCACTGAACGAAGACGATCTTCTGTTCTGGCGACAAGGGCCAAACGAGGCCCTCTTCTCCCGTACTTGTAAGCCAATTCATTCATCATTTCAAGATTACATTATGAATCAAAAAGTCAGAAGATTGCATTATTGGAAGAAAAGGGACGGAAAATATGAAGACAGACGTCGCCAATTCCTGAAGAGGCTCCTGTGATGAGGACAACTTTGCCGGTTACGGATTCAAGAGGTTTGCATGTTTTGACGAGTGAAAATAAAAACTAGAAATCATAGAAGTGAGGGACGAGGAAAAGCAAGGCGAAGAAAGTTGACGGAATAAGATTATATTCAACACCTTCCATTAATTGAAATTTTCATTTAAGATGAAATTTAATTTTGTTGGTGAAAACATTTTAATACCCTTATTTTCCAAAAAAAAAAAAAAACGGCCGCGCATCACTAGCTGCCGATCACCTGACATGGATCCCAACGGCGGTCAACGAAGAAATAATTTACAATTGCACACAATTGCAGTAATAAATTTATAACGCAAATAAAAAAATTAAAATAACCCGTAAGAAAATTAATTTTACAGTAAAAATATAAATTTCCTTATCATTTGTTGCAAATATTTCTTGTTTGAGTTGTAAATTAAGTTGAGAATACGTGGAAAAACAATTGTTAAATACTGTAAATTCTGGATTGATAGGCCGGCGAAGCCACAGCAGCTCAACGAGCTCTGCACCTACAACAGACGACTGCCACAACCCCTTCCTGCTTTTCTGCGTCGGAATAATGGAATTGATTCATGATTTGCTGAATATAATGCTTATTCCATCAATTTTCTTCGCCTTGCTTTTGCTTGTCCCTCCCTTTTATGTGTTCAAGTTTTTATCTTCACTCTTCAAAAGCTGCAAACCTCATGAATCCGTGGCCGGCAAAGTTGTCCTCATCACTGGAGCCTCTTCTGGAATTGGCGAGGTCTGTCTTCATATTTTCCCTTCATCTTCATCCAAAAATGTAGTCTTTCTTCAAATACAAAGAGCCGCTTGTGACTTTTCATTCATAATTTAATCTTGAGATGAGAAGGAATTGGCTTACGAGTACGCAAGAAGAGGGGCTCGTTTGGCCCTTGTAGCCAGAAGA
>JANTPZ010150030.1:0-26740 GCA_025593235.1 Vachellia pachyceras
CTCATCGTTGAAGAATAAACTCCTCTGAATAGTTCAAATTCCATGGCCTCGGTGACGTGGGTGGACGAAGCTGGAACAGTACGCATGTGTGGCTAAAGCTGAATCTTCGCGTTGGCCTTCAGGAAATTGGGAGTTGCGGCTGGAATGGATGATCAAGGAATCAGGAGGCGGATCTCCCTTCAATCTGGAGCAATGGCGGCGCTGAATGAATTCTTAGCTCCTCTGTCAATGAACGAAAAGAGCGTCCTCCGGTGGTGGCGTGTGTGCGCGTATGGAAAATCAAAATTCCCCTCAGCTCGCGACAACGCTCGAGTGGTCCAGGGATAGTGGCTGCGTGATGGAATCCTCAATGATGAACAGTGGTGGCCTTCGCTTTCTCGTCAGCAGCTCTCCGTGCTTCGAATGGAATTTTTTTTTTCAGCAATCGTGGCCCCCCCAAACCTTTATTGCTCCAAGTGTTTCTTTTTCCTTTCATTTGCTTCCAGGTGGCTTCAATGGATCATTCGGTGTGTGGTCTGGTGGGCTTGTAGATTAATGGATAATGGAATTGTTTGTGGCCCACGCATGGAATTGATGGATAATAGCATCAGGGGCTGAGCCTTGGATCTTGGAAGTTGTGTGCGTGGCTTGGAATGCTATGAACAGTGGCGGTTTTCTTCTTCTTTTTTTCCTTCCTGATGCTTCAATTGCTAATGGATAATTAAGGGATCATGAGATGGCATCATTTTTCTTTTCTTTTCTCCATGAATCTGGAGGTGTCCCCCCAAGTAAGAATGAATCAGCCCAAAAATAATAGTGTGGGCTTCATGAATACATAAAAGGCTTGCTCCAAGTGGCTTCCTTCCGTTTGTATGCAAGTGAATATCTTGGGCCAACTCTAATGGAATGGTCTTGGATTAAGTCCAATTGATAATTGTTAGAACTAGCCCAATGATGTTGGAAGGTAACTACAATGAAAATTGAATCAAGTAGCATCAAATATTCTAGGATCAACTACTTAACAAAATGATGAAAAGTATGACCATTGATCCATAATTAATTTTAATTTCATGTAATTACAATTAATAATAATTAATGCAATTAATATCAATGAAAGCTCACTAATATCATCAAAAATCCTCTAAAATGCTACAATTCTAATAGATAAAATATGATTAATTCAGCCATAAAGTGAAAAAGGAAAAGCTAAGATCTTGAGGTAGCAAAACTACTAATCTCCTTCTATGTTTAAGAAAATGATTTGTGAATATTACATGAACTTTATATGATGAGCAAAGTGCATGATTTGTGTATGAAATGTGACTTTTGTGCTATGGCCATATGCATGCTAAAGTGAAGTTTGATGTGTCACATGTTTATATATTCACACATGTAATATCCGTGTTTTTCTGAGATTGAAATGAAGGTTGATAAGTAATTATGAGATGATTTAAGACCCATAGATAAAAGTATGGAAAATGAGGAAGTGAGAGGATATTAAACATTGTTGGCTTCAGCCAAAATATTTGTTGGCTGAAGCATGTGGCACAAAAAGCTTCCAAACTTTGTTGGCTTCAGCCAAAAATTATGCTGGCCGAAGCATATGACACAGAGAGTGTCAAGCCTTCACTGGCTTCAGCCAAGATCCTTGTTGGCCGAAGCATGTGACGCAGTGAGCATCAAACAAGGGCATTTTGGTCATTTGACAAAGTTAAAATCAAAGTCAAAAGTCAACTGTTGACAAAAAAATTTACAGATGCCCAATAGACAGAGCTCGACTCGCGGAGCACAACCGTGAATCACGGATTTTCCAGATTCGGACTCGATTTCCGTATATAGAATTTTGAAAGGTGAAGAAGAGAAAAATAAGTATTTAAGGTATTAAGAGCCCTCCAAAAATTTAGAGAAAAATATGAAAAGTCCAGTGAACTTTATAGTATTTACTAAAATTATTATCCAGTGTACAATTAATGCGATTTTCCCGAAAATTGGAAAAAAGACCCGAAAATCCCCGAAATATAATTATTTCAAAAATTAATTTTGAAATATCTAGAGGGCATGTTGGAAAAAAGAAAAGGGCTAGAGGATCAATGGAAAATATAGTATTTTTCAAGGCCCTAAAAGAATTTTGCTCTCCGATTGTACGTTTTCAAGGATTTTGGACAGGATAAATTAACCTGTAAAATTTGAGAAAAGTAAAGGGTATTTTGGGGATAATAATTTTGTTATATTCAAGATGAAATTATGGAGATTAAATGAGGAAGAAAATATCTCCAGAAAAGTAGAAAAAGATTTACCAGAATAAAGTTAAGTTTACCAGTAAAAAGTGTAATCGATAAAAGTAACCGAATGGGATCCAATTTGGTTAGAGTAACCAAATGAGAACCAGATTTTTACCCCCAATTACAGCTGTAAAAGTCACTTTAGGAGGGAGAATAAGAGCATGACAAGTGGCATAAAGGTGGTTCCATAATAGCCATTAGATTTCATTAAAGTTGCAAGATCAAATCTTCACCTTTGATTCCATAAATGGGTGAATTAATAAGTCATCAAATTCCCTCCATTTCCCATCTGTTTTGCACGATCAGAACCAGCAGAAATTAGAGGGAGAGAAGACGCCATTGTTCAAGGAGGAAGAAGAGAAAAATTGAAGAGAAACTCAAGGTAAGTAAGAAAAACACCTTGTGATATATATCAATCTCTTCTTTGCAACTTCCTCTTCCACTTCCATGGTTTCAAAATCTGATTTGGTCTCTCTTTTTCAAGTTTCAAAACCTAGGGTTCTTAAGAGAAAAGTGAGAAAGAGGGGGATTTAAAGCCATTTGTTGGTTGCAAATGCTTTCTCTTGATGAAAGAAGCATATTGATGATGCTGTGGTTGTTGTTGAAGTTGTTTTGTGACTTTTGTAAATTTGGGAAATCATGAGAAATTAGGGGAGGTGCTGCCCAATTTTCATTTTGATATAGGAGAGTTAGAATCAAGCTTTACCATGCATGAATGTGAGTTTGAGCATGAGAATATGATGATAGAAGTGTTGAAAGTTGAAAAGAAACATTTTTCCAATTTTTAGCAATTTTCGTGCAAATCTGGAAAGTGCAAGAAGGAAGGTGTTTTTGGTTATTTTAATGCTTCCATTAGCTCTAAAATGAGGAATTGTGTATGGGTAAAGTGAGGCAAGGGATTTGGAAGCATTAAAAACCAATAAAACAAGTTAAAATGCCCTAGGGAATTAAGGAAGTTCAAGGGAAGTTAATGAAGTTTTAAAGTGGTTTTTGCTTTGATAATAGCTTATGATTGATGGCCATTATATTGTCCATTTTGTAGGCAAGGGTTTAGTTCAAGAGGGTGAATTTTCAAGTGATCCAAGGAGATTACAAAATCAAGAACAAAGTTAAGGATTAAAGGTAGCAAAGTTTTCTAACTTTATCTAAAATGATTGTGAAATGATATAAATGTTGTGCATGACTTTTTTATACTTATGACATTGTTGAATGTGTTTATGAGTGACATTATGCTATGGCCATATGCATTGATATGTTCTTGGTACATATTTTGACATTGTTACACATTCTTTATGAACCTAAAGCATGTCATGCCAATTTTTCATGTATGTTGGTAAGCTTTGCTATTGGGATTTCCATGAAATCTCACCCTACCCCACTAACCATTTCTAGGTACAAGTTCATCAAAGGGTAAGGAGAATGATGCATGAAGCAAGGAATTTTTCATGATTTTGATCATGGAACTATGTTGTAATTACATGAGCATGTTGGAATTTATGTATGGCATGTAATATGTGATGTACACCTATGAATGTTTAGCTAATATGGGATGGATAATGATCCCTAATTACATGATTAAACATGGGTAAGAAAGGATTAGAAGTTAGGGTTTCAAATGGTAAAGTTTGGAATTGAAAAGTTTGGTTAAATGTTGAAGTTAACCAAACCCCTAAATTTGGCCTGTCGAAAAATAGAGCAAGTGAACTCCAAATGAGATAAAATTTTACAGAAAAATATTTCACATTTCAAGCTTTAAAACAATCCAATGAACACTGAATTTGGAGTTTTTTTACAGAAATTTATTAAGTTCCAAAATTTGAAGAAAATCACTGAAAAACATGGGAAAATGGAAAAATGACCAAATGAACAGTACTTTTTCACGAATTAAACTGTATCATTTGGGCAATTAAATGACTCAATTAGTATTTTTTCCTTTTAAAGGAAATTACAAGCTTCAAATAGAAATTAGAAGCACTCAATTTTGATTTGTCTAGAATTAGTTATGAATTTTCAAAGTTGGTCCAAAATGCAGTGAATAGTAACTTTCAAAAACTTGAAAGTTTTCAAAGTAAACTATTTGGACTTTTTAATTACTTTGAGGCTTCCCATTGATTCTGAATCAATATATAGTGAAGTTAAGGTATGTCACACTTTGAGACATACCTGCAAGGAAATCAGTTGGTTGCCTTAGGTACCCAAGTTTTGCTGGGTCCTGTGATGTTAGTGTTTGGTGACTTTGTGTAACACCTCTTATTTATCCCTCTTAGCTTCTATTATAATGCTTTGGAACTAATTCATGGTCTCAAATAACTTACATTGTCAAAAGGGACTAAATTGAAAACTTTCATTTTAGTAAGTTACTATTCACAGTTTTTCGGGCCACTTCTGGCAATCAGTGAGTTCTGCTCTATCTTTTGGGCATCTGTGAACTTTTCTGATTTTTGGTCAACTGTTTGACTTTTTGACTTTGACTTTGACTTGGTCAAATGACCAAAATGCCCTTACACTTTCTCTTAATGACCAAAATGCCCTTTCACAGTCTAACTTTTCATAAACTCCCATTTTGCCCTTGACCTTTTGGTCCTTGATCTTTTGGTTTCTGATTCCTGGGGCAACTTCTCAGGGGGTCACCCATCATTAAATTGCTCCTGGGGTGAGCACGGTTAACTTTGAAGTTCTTATAAAATTATTTTCGCTGAGCCAAGTCTGATTCTACGACTTCCAATCCAACAACATCGACTTTTTCCGTACTTTCTATCTGTGGGCTTTAACTTGACTTTTGACTACTGGTTTGGCCCTTTTTATCCAATGACCATATTACCCTGTCTTAATGACATTTATGTCCCTGTCTTACATCCTCAGTAATCTCAAAGCCCTAGGACTAAAATGACCAAGGTCTTTTTGGTCCACCGACATCTTTTCTTTTTGTACTTTTATTTCTGAGCCTTGTCTTATCTCCTAACTATCAATTTGGCCTCTTAGTTTACCGAAAAGGGTGGATATTACACTTTGGAACATAAGTTCCTTTTGGTACACATTTATAAGTGCCTAATGCTTTATTTTTCTTGAAGAAACAGTTTCTAGTTCGATGACCTTTTCTATTACAGTAGCTACAGAAAGCAAAGGGTTTTGAGGAATGAACTGATATTTGAAAATAGTTCAAATAATTCTTGTTTCCATGCTTTTTCATTCGTTTGTGCAAATCATTTTGGGTAGTATATCCTATAACACTTCTATCATTTGTGACTTTTTGGTTTTTCAAGATTACTTGAAGCATTTCACTTCCCTGAGTAAATATATAGTCATATATCTTCTTATTTAATTCTTCATGTTCTTCATATTGCACCAGGCTAGAGGAAAAAAGGGTAAAAACCAAAAGTCATTATAGAAGCAGACCACATCTTCGTCATATTGCACTCACCAATTCTTCATGTTCTTCACGTACTTATGAAGTAAGGGATATCACGACAACTAAAAAGCCCTCGTAACAGACATGTGTATCTTAATCATGTTAGGATCCGATCGTTGGCTATATGAGAAGAATTTAAGGGAGTAATTTCATAATTTTATGATGTGATGTTAGCCAAGTAGGAGAAACATTAAATATGAATTGCTCAAATTTCAATCTAACAATTGAGATGGAAAGTGGAGAGAATCGAAATCCTAAAATTAAAGACTTGGAGGTATTCCAATATATATGTATGCCCTTGAAAGTTCAATCAATCTAGTATAATTTCTCAGTGTTGAAGGTTGGAAACCATTAATGTCATTATAGTCATTTCACAGTGTCGACCCTTTGAACCAGAACTAAGTTTCTAATTTCTAAATTCGAAATGACCATAGTACCCCCAATGGATTGAGCTTTTCAACATTTGAAGGGCCACATTTTTTTTGGAACATCGTGGAGTAATCCAGTGCTTATTAACAAACGACTAATCTGAACTTAAAGGATATAGAGTGCTGTCTACATAGCCAAGGTTGGTGAAGGGCCACATTTCGATAGACCTCTTGTCTGGCAGATACGCATTGGCTAGTTAATTAAGGTGTTTGTCTCAAATACATTATTTTGTATATTTAAGAGATAAAATGAAAAAATGTCTTATATTTACATTCAAATCCACTTCCAAACTGGCTCTTATATTTAAAGCTGATGATAGTATACACTTTTCAAAATATAAGATGTTGATATTTTTTACTGTATACAGTATTTTGATAAAATAAAAAAAACATATGGAGTCACATAGCCACGGTCTTCTCTAATCAATTCATCCGTAGTTTTTTTAAGAGATTGGCCATCATGCATATATGTAATTTTTAAACATTGGAGGTCTAGTTAATTAGCGTCATAGCAATTATTGTGGAAGTGGGGACTATATATATTTATATATCATATGCGCAGAATACGCCAAGACACCCGAATTCCATGTTTACTCCTCGTTACTAAGGCTCCGTCTAGATTTACATTGGGAGCACCCAATGACTCATTGGAACTAAACTACCGGGTGGTCCATATTTTATTCTTGTTTTTATCTTATTTTTAATAATATTTATTGTAATGTTTTTTATAATAAAAAATGAAGATACTCTCTTAACTATCACTTTTTATTTTAAGAGGATCAACGACATTATCTTCTCCAAGAACTTTACATATTTTGATGTCACCTCTATCATTAATTTTTCTGATAAGGTGAAAAGGCCAGAGTATATGTTTGGTTCTTTGATGTGACCTGCGCTCCTTGGTCTGAGCAATAGCACCGCTGTTATCACAGAACAAATCTATTGGATTTGAGATGGTAGGAACCACCCCAAGTTCAGTAAAGAACTATCTAATCTAAACGGCTTCTTTTGCTGCATTTTATGCAGCTATATACTCGGCTTCCATTGCAGAATCAGCTATTGTACTTTGCTTATAGCTCTTCCAGCTTACTGCGCCACCATTCAACAGGAATACAAATCCCGACTGCGATCTAGAGTCATCTTGGTCAGTTTGAAAACTTGCATCTGTGTAACCAGTTACACAGAGCTCATCATCCAAACCATCGTATACCAAGAATAAGTCCTTAGTCCTTCTTAAGTATTTAAGGATATTCTTGACGGCGGTCCAGTGACCCTCACCTGGATCTTGTTGGTACCTACTGGTCATACTCAAGGCAAATGAGACATCTGGTCGAGTACATAATATGGCATAGATAACAGATCCAATAGCCGAGGCATATGGAATCTTACTCATGCGATCCCTCTGATCCGTTGTTTTAGGACACAGATCCTTTGAGAGAAGGGTGCCATGAGACATGGGTATGTATCCTCTCTTTAAATCCTGTATACTGAACCTATGCAGTATTTTGTCTATATATGTACTCTAACTTAAGCCTATAAGCCTCATGGATCTAATCTCTATAGATCCTAATCCCTAAGATGTAAGTGGCTTCGCCCAAGTCTTTCATTGAAAAGGATTTTCCTAACCAAGACTTGACACTCTGAAAGGTAGGATTGTCATTTCCAACGAGTAGGATGTCATCAACATAAAGCACTAGGAATACAACTTTTCTCCCACTAACCTTCTTGTAAACACAAGGTTCATCTATGTTTTGAATGAAGCCAAACTCCTTGACTACTTCATTAAAATGATGAATCCAACTCTGTGATGACTGCTTCAATCCATAAATGGACCGTTGAAGCTTGCATACCTTACCAGAGTCCTCTGGATGGATAAAACCTTCAGGCTGTTTTATGTACACATCCTCAAGTAGCTTTCTATTAAGGAAGGTCGTTTTGACATCCATTTGCCATATTTCATAGTCATAATATGCTGCAATGGCAAGAAGGATTCTGATTGACTTGTCCATCACTACTGGGGAAAAGGTTTCATCATAGTCAACACCATGAGTTTATGTGAATCCTTTTGAAACCATTCTTGCCTTGAAGAAACTGACTTTGCCATCCATATCGGTTTTTCTCTTTAAAAATCCATTTGCACCCAATGGTTTTTACACCTTCAGGTGGGTTAATCAAGGTTCATACCTGATTTTCATGTATGGATTGCATTTCAGACTTCATCACATCTAGCCACTTGTCAGAGTTTGGTCCTACTATAGCCTCTTGATAGGTGGTTATCTCATTGTGTTCAATGACCAACACATCATGACTCCCAGTAACCAGAAATCCATATCTCTGAGGTGGTTGTCGTGATCTATCAGACTTCGTAGGCTTTATGTTGCTTGAAGAGGCTCAACAACATCTTGTGAGTCTTCTTTATCTTCCATCTTTAGTTTGTGGGATTTTGAGATTCTTGAACTTCTTCGAGATGCAACTTGCTCCCACTGGTTCTTTTAGAGATGAACTTTCTTTCTAGAAAGACACCATTTCGAACAATAAACACTTTGTGTTTGGTGGGATTATAGACATAATATCCCTTTGTTTCCTTGGGATACCCCACGAAAAGGCATTTGGAGGATCAGTTTGATAATTTATCGGAGGCCTGCTGTTTAACATAGACCTCACATCCCCAAATCTTGTGAAAAAGACAAGCTCAGTTTCTTTCCAGTCCATATCTTATATGGTGTCTTTTAAACTTCCTTAGATGGAATACGATTTAGTGTGAATGCAGCTATTTCCAGTGCATGGCCCCAAAAGGAAGGTGGAAGATCTGTTTGACTCATCATAGATCGAACCATATATAATAGAGTTCGATTCCTCCTTTCAGAAAGTCCATTCCATTGTGGGGTTCCTGGAGGAGTGAGTTGTGAGATTATCCCACAACTCCTAAGATGGTCAACAAACTCTTGGCTCAAATATTCGCCTCCTCGATCAGATCGAAGGCTCTTAATTGTCTTGCCATTTAGTTTTGCACTTCATTTTGGAATATTTTAAACATTTCAAAAGATTCAGATTTACGTCTCATTAGATAAATATAGCTATATCTACTGAAATCATCTATAAAAGTAATGAAGTACATGTAACCTCCTCTAGCAGGTGTGTTTAGTGGTCCACATACATTAGTATGTATGAGGCCCAATAAATCAGTGGCCCTCTCACTGTGCCCAATAAAAGGTGCCTTAGTCATCTTTCCCAATAAGCAAGATTCGTACATGTCGATTGATTGAAAGTAAATGAGTTAAGAAATCCATCTTGATGGAGTTCAGAAATGTGTTTCTCATTTATATGGCTTAGATGACAATGCCATAGGTAGGTTGCATTCAAATCATTTGATTTAATCCTCTTAAAAGTCATGTTATAGATATTTCCACTTGCGGGATGTTCTAAATTCAAAAGGTAATGATCAAGATGAATATCACCATATGCATAAAAAATGTCATCACGATAAATAGAACATTTACCATTCCTAGCAATGGAAGTATAACCTTCCTTATCTAAATAAGAAAGAGAAACAATGTTACTACTCAAAGTAGGAACATAAAAGCAATTGTTCAAAATCAACAAAAGCCCACTAGGTATAACTAATTAATAAGTGCCTACAACTAGAGCAACAACTCTTGCTTTATTCCTAATGCGTAGGTCCACTTCACCCTTCTTCAATTTTCTCCTGTCCTTAAGACCCTGCACATTTGTACAGATGTGAGAACCACAACGGCATCTAATACCTATGCAGAGGAGTAGAAAAATAAATATCTATAACATATATACCTGAAGAGATAGCCCCGCTATACTTCTTTTTCTTTTTCAAATCTTCCAGGAAGAGCTTGCAATTTCTTTTCTAATGACCAAGTTCATTGCAGAAATAGCAAACTCCATCCTTTGGAGGCTTAGCCTTATTAGGCATGAACTTGGTTTCAGGTTTGTTTGGCCTTTTGGTCTTACCAGTGAAGCCTTTACCCTTCCCATTACCTTTACCTTTCTTTTTCATGCCCTTTCCTTTTTGAACCATTAAAATAGTGCTGGGCTTTTTCTTGATACTCTGTTCAGCTGTTTTGAGCATCCCATATAGTTCAGAAACATATTTCTCCATGTTGTTCTTGTTGTAATTCATGACAAACTGGTTATAACTATCAGGGAGTGAGTTCAAGATCAAATATGTAGCTAACTCCTGACTAATGGAAAATCCTAGCCTCTCAAGGTCATCAATGTAGCCCTTTATCATTAACACATGAGAGCTAATTGAAGCACCTTCAGCCATCTTGCAGGAATGTAAGGCCTTAGTGGTCTCAAACCTCTCATGCCTTGCCTGTTACTGGAACATTTTCTTGAGATGAATAATCATCTCATAAGTCTCCATGTATTCCAGATCTCTTTGGATCTCTAGACTATGGTGGATAGCATAAGGCATCCTGCGTCCACAGAGTCATCCTTATGTTTCGTGTAAGCATCTCTATGAACTCTGGGAGCATTAACTGCAGGCTCATTAGGAATGGGCCAATCAAGGACATAAGCCTTTCTTTCGTGCTTGAGAATGATTCTCAAGTTCTTGAACTAGTCAAGAAAGTTTGTCCCATTGAGTTTTTCCTTCTCAAGGAACGATCGTAATGATAGTGTAGCAGTATTAGTAGTCGACATGATTCTACAATTTCAAAATACGTGAAGCATATTGTAAAATCCCACTAAAATAACCCTCAATATAATTAGTGGGCTAAAATTCATATTTCACTTAAACTTAACTCCGCTTTGGCAAGACATTAAATTGAAGTTATTTAGGTAGGTAACTCTTTACTAATTACATCATTTGTAACTCTTTGTCTTTATGGGATTCGATCATCATATGACCCGGCATGTTTAACCTCATCTAATGCCTTGAGATCCAAAACCATTTTGATAATCTCAATTAAGTCAAGAGAATAATGAATTGTGTGAGTAGCACCATTACTCACGATTGTCTTCCCAAGATAACTCAAATGCATCCATTTTGGCGGAACCTACAATTGAGCGATCGAGGTTTTGGCAATTATTCATTAATTGATGACATTATGACTTAAGATTCATTTGGAGGGTTTAACGAATTAATTTTATGAATATAATATGGGTTGTTGTTGCATCTCATACAATACCATATTTAATTATCATAAACTATCATGCTATGAACTAATCAAAAGCATATAATAAACGTGAGATAACATGGCTGCCCTAACCTCAATCCTAAGCCAATGAGAGGAATTCTAGAAAAGATAAAAGATTACATTGAAAGAAACCTCGTTTGAACATACGAGGGGGAGTGAGATGAGAGAAGAATGTACATCAAGAATCTTTAGAGGAAGGCACAACACGCGGGCCGTATTTAAATTTACAACCCCTTTTAAAACTAAAGCCATGTTGTTTCACCATACCCAATCAATCATTCAAGATCAAATCACAATAATCAATAATTTATAAAATATAAATGATTCTTATTGTGTCCAGATTATTTTGCGCTACGCATACGGGGTCGAGGGGCAGCGCTAAATTTTAAATCCAGTTTCTTTATTGTGGAAAACTCTTCTGGATTTAATAGAGCATATAAAACCATGACCATAACAATACATCACATGTATTACATATTCGTATCATATACGAATCAGTGATCGTATGTGTTAGATATTAGTTTTGATGATGTCAAATAAGAGCAAAATTTTTTTACAATGCAAAAAGTTTTCACAACACATATTTACCATGCATAATGATTTTACAATGCATATTGGTTAATAAATATTTATGCATCTTGTTAATTGGAGGATGATTTGGTTAAATAATTCTTTTTGAATGTTAAAATGTTTTAAATAGATGTTTTATCATTATCTCAGATTAATTTGGATGCTCAAAACTGATTCTGGAAGTTAATACTCGAGCACAAAGTCAAACACTCGAGTCTGATGAGTTTTCGGGGCTTCCTGTTGAGTTTTTGGGCTCAACACTTGAGTATTGGACCATAATACTCGAGTATTGACATCTGGGGAGTCAAAACTCGAGCACTGGATCACAACACTTGAGTATTGACATCTGGGGAGTCAACACTTGAGCACTGGATCACAGCACTCGAGTATTGACCTCTAGGACTCAATACTCGAGCACTGGATCTCTAGTGCTCGAGCATTGGGGTCCTCTGTTTTCTGACAGCTTGACACATGTCTGGTATTTTGATCATATCTCCTACAATAGAACTCTGATTGATGTGAAACCAATTTCATATGAAACTAGACTCAAAAATCATTTCATAGACACCAAGAAAAGCATCAAATGATTTCAAATGAAGGAGATATGAATTTCTAACCTTGGTGGTCAAAACTGAACGCTTTATCTCTGACCTGTGCTTATTTTATCTATCATAACTTTCGTTATATAAATTATTTGGAACGGATTCTTGTTTCTTATGAAATTAGACTTGCAGGGCTTTCCATTAATATATATTATGTAAGGTTTGTAGTTGAAATGAGAGAGTTATGGTCGTTACAAATTGAGCTACAAGCTGTGCTCGTGCACTGGAACTCTAATACTCGAGCATTGAGGTTTTATCACTCAAGTATCATGCTTCTGGGACTCAATGCTTTCACAGAACACTCCAAGTGTTGGCTGAAAGTATAGCCAACACTGGAGCACTACATTTGTAACACTCGAGTGTTGAGATTTTGACAATGCTGTTAAATAATACTTCAAGTGAAAGCTTCCAGCAGAGCCAACACTCGAGCACAGATTTTTAGCACTCGAGGGTTGTGACCTAACTCTCAAACACTGGAAGTCAACACTGGAAGTATTGACTACAAGCATTACTAACACTCGAGTGCCAGCTTTTCATCACTCGAGTGTCGAGCTGAAAATTTCACTGTTCATCAATACTCTATATTAACACTTCCAGCATTCTCTTCAAGTATTGCTAACACTCGAGTGCTAGCTTTTCATCACTCGAGTGTCGAGCTAAAAATTTTCACTGTTCATCAATACTCTATATTAACACTTCCAGCATTCTCTTCAAGTATTGCTAGCACTCGAGCATCATCATTTTAACACTTGAGTATTATGTTTTGTTAAAATTATTTCTCATCACTTGCACAGAACACTCGAGTATTCCTAGGAAGTATTATTAACACTCGAGCATCAACATTTCATCACTCGAGTATTGTGATTTGTCAAAATCATATTTTCAACACTTGCACAGAATACTCGAGTATTTCCAGATAACACTATCAGTACTCGAGAACTATGATTTAACACTCGAGCATTAAGTTATTTTT
The DNA here is from genome assembly GCA_025593235.1 of Vachellia pachyceras. NCBI lineage: Eukaryota > Viridiplantae > Streptophyta > Magnoliopsida > Fabales > Fabaceae > Vachellia > Vachellia pachyceras. The sequence continues at coordinate 13,415 of JANTPZ010150030.1, forward strand.
CAAACACTTTCATATAACACTCGAGTATTATGTCAAAGCATTGAGTTATTCTTTGAGATATTATGAGCAACACTCGAGCATTGAAATGTCATGCTCGAGCACTACTTTATCTGACAGCTTTGCATCTGACAGCTTCACCTACGCTCTACCGAATCTTTCCTTATTTGTGTAACGGCTTTTTGAATATCAACTACTCTCATAAATGTTTCATGCTTAGACTTATTAACAGGGTATAGGCTAATCTGAATACTTCTCCAGCAAGGGCTCTCAACGGATAAATTTACAGACAATGTCTCTCTTCGTGTCAGAGCCATTTGACATGGAAAATTATACAACCTCTTCAAACACTGAAGAAGAAGTATAACAGAAGCAAATCACTCTCTAACGAATTAATCCTCTTCAACAAATACTTGCTCCTTGTCAGGACTCCAACGGCTATTCTTTCTCTTTCAACAAACAAATCTGTCAGAACATATCAAGTTTGAAAAACAGAGCACAAGAGCCAAAGCTGAACAGAAAATACAACGCTCCTCTCCAACTGACATATTTTGCCAACATCTATAAATATGAGGCAGCAACAAATAGAAATAGGGAAGACGAAGTATATAGAGTCACTAAGCTCAAAACAGAGAGTGTGGATTCATGGAAATCCCACCACATTAGGACTCTGATATTATACTTCTCTAAGAGCTTCAATGTTTATCTATCCACTCTTTTAGAGAGTATATCAGTTCATCCAAACTTATTGTATTTCTATGAGAAACTCAAGATTGGGATCTTGAGCTTGTTGGGTTGAGTTTGAGTTGAGAAAGCAGAGCATGTTGGTCTCTGTTATAGTGCAAATCGTGAGGGGGAGTGTGATTTCCTTTGTAAAGGCTTGAGAAGCCTGTTGTTATTGTTGTTAGTGGATTGAAAAATCTTAGATGAGCTCTGAGGACTGGATGTAGGTTAGAAGGATCAAACCAGGATAAATCACCGTGTGTTATCATCTCTGCTCTACTCTTTCTTTCAATGACTTCATTTTATTTACTCTTTGATTTAACGAAAATTTTATGACACCCAATTCACCCCCTCTTGGGTGACAGCCATCCTAACAGTATGAACGCATGAACATATTCATGAGAACGAAACCACACATGTGTATACATCATATGCATACGAACATATATCCCCTTATATGAACAGATTCAAAAAATGCATACATAGTGTATCATATACAGAATTAAAACGCATACATTATGTATTACATACATCATTCATACATGCTTACAACATTCATGCTTCAAGAATACGAGAACCCATATATCATCTATATATCATATTTTCAGTCACAACGCACATATGAATTCAAGAAAGCATACATCTCATGCTAATCATACAAACTCAATCTAAATGTACAATTGACCTGGCTCTGATACCACTGTTGGGATTAGTACGTACACGCAGCGGAATTTAAAATTTTCTAATTCCAAATACAGATCTGTCCAAGGCGTTTAGATCGAGGAGATGAAGGCGTACCTTTTGCGTTTCAAGATCGTCTCTTCCTTTGTGTCTAGATCTCTTCAGATTCCATAACGTCCTGCGTTCATTCCCAGCGTCCCGCATTCTTACTTCCGATTACAACGTTCTTTCAAGCGTCTCCCTTTACCGGTATCCACACGAACATTCTCTAACAATACCAGTGTACAAGCGCCTCTTTGTTTCACTCTCTCTCTTTAGGGTTTCGTGGCTCAAGAATGAATTCAAATTCAGAATGAGATGCCTCTTCTGTTCATGAGCACTTATATGTATAAAGCTCATAGAGTGCATCATAATCAAGGATTAACCTTTTATTTATATTGAAAATTTCAAATTTTAATTTCAAAAGGATATTCTAGATCTAATCTTGAAATTCGGATTTCAAAAGATATTCTAGATCTAATCTTGAAATTCGAATTTTAGAAGGATATTCTAGATCTAATCTTTAAATTCAAATTTCAAAAGATATTCTAGATCTAATGATGAAATTCGAATTTCAAAAGGATATTCAAGATCTAAATCTAATCTTGAAATTAAAAATTTGAAATTCAATGGGTGAAATTCGAATTTTGCAATTTTAATTTGGATTAAATTGATCTGATCAAATCATGTCCATTTAATTAATCCAAATAATGAGCCAACAGATTTAATTTATCCTTATAAATTAAATTGATGTTAGTTATTTAATTTATCAAATAAATTAAACTAACATGCATAAATATTATTTATATAATACTTGCAATTTCAAATTTCAACGTATATACACATATATTTAAAATTCGAATAAACCCTAGCAATAAAGCTTATGTTGGGTTGTTCTTCAGTGCGACCCTGTAGGCCCATATAAAGTTGGCAGTGGGCTAAACTCAACATTAGCCCACAAGTCGTAAGCGGTCTCTATCAAGACATTACGACTACCCAAATCATATGGGGATCGTTAACACGACACAACCTTTTATGCAACCACATCACGTCCCTTTTGTCACGTGATATTTCGGTCAAGGATGAGGCATGGATGACATCATCCTCATATTCCTGACCATTACTTTCTAGATCCCTGAGTAGTCTTTTTAAAGAAATGAAAACCCCTTTTCTTTACAGCATGGCCATACATTTCTCAGACTTACTCATCGAGGGGCCCAGTCATATCTCTCAACTAATGTGAGGGACAAATCCCATCTTGATCACTCACATTCCTCCACATGAAAACCCCTAAGCTCGATCATAGCCTTTATCGTCACCCGGTCAAAGGTAACTCTTGACTAAGGTCAAAGCTTAGCGACTCTCATATACGAATCCATGATTATCTAAGGTCAAAGGGCATTGTGACATTATTACATATGAGATAACCTAATGACTTAATCCATGTAGCTTTTTCATAGCGGGTCGGTCTAGCACCTTGTACTCTTACAAGTGCCTATGACTTTGACTTATATCTCCATACCTTATCAAAGTCATACTGGTCTTACTTTATCTTTCTTCCCGCATAGATAACTAACCAAGGACATTTAGGACAATATTCATAATTTGCCCATGGATGCAATTATTATAATAAAACACACGAAGTTTATGATAATTAAATGAGAAAATTCGTTAAAATAAATAATGTGCGAAGTGCAATGATTGGCCCTAGGGCACAATTTCCAGTAAGTGCTCCCTGCAAAAGACCAATTGGCAAACGAAACTTCTTATTCACAATTTAAATTTGTTTCAGGACATCTTAAGTTCTTCAAAAATCCCCCCGAGCAATTGTTCTCAATAGAAGCTTTGATAGGCCAAACTTTAAGTATGAAGCCATTGTTAAGACAAAGAAGCCGCTAAAGTAAGGTTATTTTTATGGACTTGGATCACATTGTACCATGGTGTGCAATTATGGCAAGACCACATGTAACATTAATGCTTCCCAACAAGCTTTGCCTCAGCCTACACCTAATGAAGATTTTGTCAGGATGCCTGGATTTGAAGAAGCTGCTGAACAAGCTGTTAACCATGTAGTAGATAAAAAGATGTCAGAGATGAGATTTTCTATACGGCAGGATATTTTTGGGGCTATTCAATCTTTAGGTGAGGGTACCCTGACTTCTGATCAATGTTTTAGTTCTGCAAATTCTTCCAAGAACCCAGATCCAAATCCCAAAATATGTGTGTTTATGGTTACATATACTATGAACTTTAAGATATCAGACATTAGAATGTGTGTTTATGGTTACATATACTATGAACTTGATATTACTATTTAAAATTTGATTTTTGTGTTAATTGTGTGATTAAATAGTATTTGTTTATAAAATATTTTTGTTAATGCGTAGATGATTTATATTTAAAATCAATGAAGAAATCAAAACACATAATTACCCATTTAGAGATGAAATATAAGGCATTTAGTGACAGACGTTTCAATTTAACGATGGATATATATGTAAAAATATAACAATTTTTCTACAGAATTTACTAAATTAGCGACGGATTTAGTGATAGAAAAATCCATTGCTATTTAGCGACGAAATTTGTTGTCACCAATCCTTCGCTAAATTAGCGATGAAATTAGCGACGGAAAATTCCGTTGCTAAATTTATCAACCCTCATTTTAGCGATGGATAAATCCATTTTAGCGACGGAATTTGGCTATTTAGCGACAGATTTTTCTGTCGCTAAATGCTATTTTCTAGTAGTGTGAGTTAAGAGGAGAGATGAACAGTGAAAAAGACTTGGATCTGTGCATTGGCCATATCGAAGAAGCTTCTCATTCCGTGCAAGAACAACAAACACCTCCTCTACCTTCCGTCTCACTAGCCGCTGGTGCATTAAATTATAGCACAACATTAACAAATATAATGCATGTGTAATATCCACCCCTTTCTTGTAAATTGAAATAGAGGTCAAACCGATAGTTAAAATATAAGATAGGGCCTGGAAATAAAAGTACAGAAAGAGAAGATGTCAAGGGACCAAAGAGACCCTGGTCAATTTAGTCCTAAGGCTTTGAAATTACTAAGAATATAAGCCAAGGACGTAAGTGTTAGAACCCGTAGATAGAAAGTACCAAAAAAGTACAAAAAAGGTCAAGTTAAAACCCGTAGATAGAAAGTACCAAAAAAGTACAAAAAAAGGTCAAGTTAGAACCCGTAGATAGAAAGTACAAAAAAAGTATATGTTGTTGGAACGGAAAGATTCAAGTTAACCCAGCCCTATTACGTTGAATTCTTTTAAGAACTCCCCCTGAAGTAATGTAATAATGGGTGACCTCCTGGGAAGGACCCAAAGGTCATTAGACAAAAGATCAAGGGTGAAAAATTCAAGGGCAAAATGGGAATTACGAAAAGTTAGACAAAGTAAGGGTATTTTGGTAATTAAGAGAAATGTAAGGGCATTTTGGTCATTTGTCAAAGTCAAAGTCAAACAATTGACCAAAATATCAGAAAAAGTCATAGAGACCCAAAAGATAAAGCAGAACTTACTAATTAATAGAGATTCGCTATATTGCTGAAAATCGGCCGAGATTTTTATTTATAGAATTTTAAAGATTTAATGGCCGAAAATAATTATTTAAGGTATCAGGAAACCTTAATCAGTTGTGTTTAGGGCATATAAAAATAAAGTGAGTTTAACAATATTTTATAAAACTATTGCCCAATATACGATGAAAGCGAATCCCAGAATGGAGGGAAAAATGCCCGAAAATTCTGAAAATATAATTTTATTCAAAAATTAATTATAGACAATCTTGAGGGCAATTTGATGAAATGAAAAGGGCTAGAGAATCAGTGAAAATTATAGCAATTTTTAATGCCCTAAAAGTTATTTGCCCATCAGGCTACGTTTTTCAGGGATTTTCGACAAGATAAAATTACTCTGTTATTTTTGGATGAATTCCGGGGTATTTTTGGATAAATATTTCTCCATATTAGTAAATGAGTTATGGAGATTAAAAGAGAAATAAAATGTCTCCAAAAAAGTGGAAAAATATTTACTGGAATTAAGTTACTTTTATCGGTGAAAGTTGTAATCGGTAGAAGTAACCGAAAGGTAACCAGTTTGGTTAGTATAACCAAAGCCCCAACCAGATTTTTAATCCCATGTGTGACATACCTTAACTTTACCCTTAACTCCATTATATATTGATTTAGAATCAATGGGAAGCCTCAAAATGATTAAAAAGTCCAAATAGTTTACTTTGAAAACTTTCAAGTTTTTGAAAGTTACTATTCACTACATTTTGGACTAACTTTGAAAATTCATAACTAATTCTAGAAATATTGAAATTGAGTGCTTCCAATTTCTTTTTGAAGCTTGTAAGTTTCTTTACAAGGAAAAAATACTAATTGAGTCATTTGATTTCCCAAGTGATACAGTTTTATTCGTGAAAAAGTACTGTTCATTTGGTCATTTTTCTATTTTCCCAGGTTTTTCATTGATTTTCTTCAAACTTTGGAACTTAATAAATTTCTGTAGAAATCTCCAAATTCATTTTTCTTTGGTTTGTTTTAAAGCTTGCAATATGTACTATTGTTTTGAAAAATTTCATCTCATTTGGAGTTCTTTTGCTCTATTTTCTGACAGGCCAAAGTTAGGGGTTTGACCAACTTTACATTAACAAAGCCAAACTTTTCATTTCCAATCTTAACCATTTGAAACCCTAACATCTAATCCTCTTTTAATCATACTTAATCATGTAATTAGGGATCATTTTTCATCACATATTAACCAAAAATTCATAGGTTCCCATCACATATTACATGCCATACATAAATTCCAATATGCTCATATAATTACCACATAGTTCCATGACCAAAATCATGACAAATTCCTTTCTTCATGCATCATAAACTTTCTCCTTACCCTTTGATGAATTTTTACCTAGAAATGGTTAGTGGGGGAGGGTGAGATTTCATGGAAATCCCAATATTAAAGCGTACCAACATACGTGAAAAATTGGCATGACATGCTTTAGGTTCATAAAGAATGTATAACAATGTCAAAATGTGTATCAAGAACATATCAATGCATATGGCCATAGCATAATGTCACTCATAAACACATTCAACAATGTCATAAGTATAAACAAGTCATGCACAACATTTATATCATTTCACAATCATTTTAGATAAAGTTAGAAAACTTGCTACCTTTAATCTTTAACTTTGTTCTTGATTTTGTAATCTCCTTGGATCACTTGAAAATTCACCCTCTTGAACTAAACCCTTGCCTACAAAATGGACAATATAATGGCCATCAACCATAAGCCATTATCAAAGCAAAAACCACTTTAAAACTTCATTAATTTCCCTTGAACTTCCTTAATTCCCTAGAGCATTTTAACTTGCCTTATACCCTACACAAAAACTCATTTTAAAGCCATTGGAAGCATTAAAATTATCAAAACAACACTCCTTTGTCCACTTTCCATATTTGCACGAAAATTCCCAAGTGAAAGGAAAGTGATTCTTTTTCAAGTTTCCATGGTATCTATCATCATTTTCTTGTTTCTAAACTTATTCCCATGGATAATATGACCTAAATTCAACTCTTCCTTATTCCATACAAATTTTGGCAGCATAACCCCTTAGGTTTTGACATCCCAAATTTACAAAACCAATAACCAACCATCAAACAAGCACAATATATATACCAAACTACTCCTTATTACAACTTAATGAGCATTTTGGCTACCATTATTAGCTCTAACTCTTCCTTTTTCTCACTTTCTCTCTCAAGAACACTAATTTGGGATCTTGAGAAATAGGAGTTAAATCAAAATTCTAATCCATGGAAGAGGAAGTTGCAAGGAGCAATTCTATATATAGCTTAAGGTATCAAACTTACTTACCCTTGATTGCACCCAAGCTTTCTCTCTTCTTTTCCCCTTCCACATGGCGTCTTTCTCTCCTCCTTGGGCAGCTGATGGTGTCATGTGAAATGGGCTGGAAGTGGAGGGGAATTATCCATTTAATTATTCACTTATAATTGATTTAAGGGCTAAGATCTCCTCTTGCAAATTAAATGAAATTCAATGGTTGAGATAGAGCCACATGAGGGACACTTGTCCATCTCTTAATAACCCTCAAAAAGCTGTCATTATGGCTGTAAAAATCTGATTACCATTTGTTTACTTTAACCAAATTGGATCCTATTCGGTTACTTTTACCGATTACACTTTTTATCGGTAAACTTAACTTTATTCCAGTAAATCTTTTTCTACTTTTATGGAGATATTTTCTTTCTCATTTAATCTCCATAATTTCATCTTCAATATAACAAAATTATTATCTCCAAAATACCCTTTACTTTTCTCAAATTTTACAGGATTAATTTATCATGTACAAAATCCCTGAAAACTTACAATCGGAGAGCAAAATTCTTTTAGGGCCTTGAAAAATACTATTTTTTTCACTGATCCTTTATCCCTTTTCCTTTTTCCAAAATACCCTCTAGATATTTCAAAATTAATGTTTGAAATAATTATATTTCGGGATTTTCGGGTATTTTTTTCCAATTTTCGGGAAGATCGCCTTAATCGTACACTGGATAATAATTTTATTAAATACTGTAAAATTCACTGAATTTTCCATATTTTTCTCTAAATTTTTGGACTCCTGATACCTTAAATAATTATTTTTCCCCTTTTTCGTCCTTAAAAATTCTATGGACAGAAATCGAGTCTGAATCTGGAAAATCCGTGATTTACGGTTGTGCTCCGCGAGTCAAGCTCTGTCTATTGGGCATCTGTAAATTTTTTTGTCAATAGTTGAATTTTGACTTTGACTTTGTCAAATGACCAAAATGCCCTTGTTTGGTGCTCACTGTGTCACATGCTCAGCCAACAAGGATCTTGGCGGAAGCCAGTGAAGGCTTGACACTTTCTATGTCATATGCTTCGGCTAACAAAATTTTTGACTGAAGCCAACAAAATTTTGAGGCTTGCTGTTCCACATGCTTCAGCCAACAAAAATTTTGGTTGAAGCCAACAATGTTTAATATCCTCTTACTTCCTTAACTTTCCATACTTTTATCTATGGGCCTTAAATTATCTCATAATTACTGATCAGTCTTCATTTCAATCTCAGAAAAACACGGATATTACACCATGTGCAGCCATTATTACCACTTTATGAAGACCAATAAAGAGAGAGCACATGTTGGTGTGTTGATGAAATATGAAGCCATTAGATCAAGTTAATGTTTCAAGAAGCAATCTCCACCGTTGGATCAAATGGTCACTTTATTGAATCAGATTTTTTTTTCCTCTTCTTCTAGCTATTATTCACGACAAGAAAGAGAAGAGAAAGAGGAAGATAAGACAGCCTCCATTGTCAAAGCTTCCAGAGAAGAAAATCTTCACAAAACTTCAAGGTAAGTTGGGATTTCTTGATGAAATCTTCTCTATTTTGATCCCTATGCTCTCCTCTTCACTTTCAATGGACTAATTTCATGGATTATGATGAATTTTGGCTGCTGGAATATTGATTTTTTGAGAGAGAAAAATAAGAAAGAGGGATATTTAGATGAAAGTGTTGCTAGAAAACAACTCCAAGCATGCTTAGAAACTGTTGATGGTTGTATTGTGATTGTTTGAGTTATATATGAGATTTGAGCAAGGTGCTACTGTTCACAAAGCACTGTTGGGCACTGTTCATGAAGGAAAATGGATGATTTTATGATGCCTATTTATGGGAAAATGGTTTAGGATTGAGATTATGCATGTATGTGAGGCTAGAAGTTGAAAAATCACATTTTCCCAATTTATAGTAATTTTCGTGCTGCTGCATAACAGTAAAAAGGAGTATGATTTTGATGATTTCGATCCTAACAATTGTTTTAGAAGGAAAATTTGTGTAGGGTAAAAGTGAGAAATGAATTTTGGAAGCATTAGAAATCATAAGAGTAAGTTTCAAAGTTTAAGGTAGCTTAAAAGAGCATTAAGTGTTATATTGCATTTTTGTAGTTTTCTTGCAAAGGTGATGCTTAAGGTTGATGATTATATTCTTGTATGATGTTTAGGAAGATAAAACATCAAAATGATGAAATTCATCAAGAGAACTTTAAATCTCAAGAAAAGCTAAAGAGATAAGGTAGCAAAGCCCTCTAACTTTAAGCTAAGTTGCTTTGAAAATGTGTATGAATTTATGCATGACTTGTATTGAAAATTTATGATGATTGAAAGTTTGAATATGTGCTTTTGAGTGCTATGGTCACATGCATTTAATTGTTACATGTTGCACATTTCATGTCCTCACTTTTATTTTAAGTTGTCATGTTACAAAGTGTGTTAAAAAGTTTTGCTATTGAGATTTCCCAAAATCTCATCCTCCCCAACTAACCATGTAGGTGCAAGCACAAGCAAGGGTAAGATTAAAGTTCGTGGTGATTGAAGATGGCATAGCTTGATGTTCTTGCTTGTGGAATTGTGTGACATAGTTGGAACTTTGTGTTGAGAATTGATGTAGTTTGTAATTTTAAACCTCTACATAGTGGTAGCCAAAGAGAGGTTAAAGCATGCTTTATATATAGGCTAATGTATGTTTAATTATGAGCAAAAGAAGAAAGCAAATAAGCATGCTTAAAGGAAGAAAAATTGAAATGATAAGGATGTATATAAGGGTAGCAGAGTTGTTTAAAACCTCAACTTTGGGCTAACGTGAAATATAGTAAATGAACTCCAATTAAGCTTAAATTTTACATAAAAATAGTTCATATCACAAGCTTTAACATGAGCTAAATGACAATGGATTTGGATTTTTGTACAAGAAGATATGATGTTCCAAAGTTTGAGAAAAATCAGAGAAAAACCTGGAAAAATGAAAAATTACCAAATGAAAAGTAGTTTTTCACGAAATAAACTGTATTGATTGGGCAAGTTTCTGACCCAATGAGTATTTTTCTCCTATATAGGATCTTGTAAGATTCAAATAGAAATTGGAACCATTCAATTTTGTAATTTTCCGAAATTAGTTATGAATTTCCAAAGTTTGACCAAAATTCTGTGAATAGTAACTCAAAGTGAAATTTTCAGATTTGATTTCTTTTGGATTTTTAAGCTATTCAAGGCTCAAAAGTGGTTCTATATTAATATAAAGTGAAGCTAAAGGGGTTAGTTAATGTTTGTTACAGCATGCATAGTGATGTCCATGATAAAGCTGTAGATTAATTAACAAATAGGAAGATGAATTGTAGCAAAATCAAACATGGCCGAAACTACATTACCAAGTAATTGTCAAGGTGGATTATCACAAAAAAGGAAATTGTAGCAAAATGAAACATGGTCCTAATGCTCAGGGAGTGAAAGATTATGGGTACACTGCGAGGCATATGATCAGAGGATAAGGTGGAAATGAGAACTTACATAGTTGATGAGCAGTTGCTGATCAATGGGAGCGGGTGATGGTGAAACAAATGTGTCATCAGAGGATGCTCAACTTTGAACTTTGAGCATCCGTGTTTTGTTGTTCTTGTGCTGAATGAGAAGCTTCTTCAATTGGGCCAATACACATATCCAAATCTTTATTTTTTTAACTGTCCGTCCCCCGTCCGTCTCACTCATTTCCTTTATTATTTTTATAAAAGTACACTTGGAGTTGAGTTGGAAGTACTTTTTACCAAATAGGATGACTTATATATGAGTCATAGTTGACAAGGATGATAATATAAAAATTGAAAGAATAGGGGACTGAGTCAAAAGTCCAGAGAATGAGTTACGTTGAGTCATACTTAAAGGCTGAATTACAATTGAATCAAAAGTTGAGGGACTAAATGATTAATTTTCCTTTTATTATTTTATTTTTTATTCCTTAATTACATTCCTTAATCCAAGAGACAATCAACATAAATATGCTTTTCTTGTTTGGAAGACTTAATTGAAAACCAATCTTCATAAATGAGGTTTTCTGAAAACCGTTATAAGGAAAACTATCTAAAATTTCAATTGCAAACTAATCACCATTCATGAAATTTTCTAAAATTGCAAGAAAGAATCGAGAAGTTTTTCCGAAAATAGGGTGTTTACATTAGGTAGAAGCTTTTTTGACTGATAGAGAGAGGAGGGAGCATTTTAGAGGGGTGAGTGACTCTTGAGATTAATTATAATTTGAAGTAATAGCCTTGGGGCTGAACAATTCTTGAGATTAATTAGATTAATAACCTTAGGAATTACATTATTCTCTTGCTTTGATTGGAGTAATTGTAGAGTGATGGCACCCCACTTTTTCAAGATGTAATTCAAAATTTAAAATTAAAATTAATGCAATTAATGCAAAATTTGAAAGGGAAAATTCAAACAAAAGACGGTAGAATTGCCCAAATTTTAATTTGTGTTGTCGAACTTAGCAAATAATTAACGAGGCTGTCTGACATAATTAGGGATTTAAAATTCAGGTTAAATTACCTATATACCTCTTAATGAAAAATTATTTTTAATTTTGAAAAAAGACTTTTTATCCTGCGCATATATGAAGGAAGCTTTCATTTAATATTTATGTTATGTTCCTTTTGTACCATATGTAAAACTCCTTATTTTATCTCTTTAGCCTTAGATAATTTAAATTGATCAAAGAAATGAACTTGAAAATTTCAAAAAAATAGTTACTATTCATTTGGTCAATTTTCGAGATTTCTGGCCCAACTTTGAAAAATTCCTTCACTTGAAACTTTAGCTTTTCTTTAAAAATTTGCTAAAGCCTCTTTCAGTTAAATTTTATCCTTTTGCAATGCATGATAAATTCCTTAACATCCCTTAGCATTTAAGCCCCTACTCATGCGTGCATCATCATATATCCACTTACTAACCAAGTAGAAGTTTATAATTACATAACTACACCAATATTTATACATAAGATTCAAATCATGACACATAAATTTCCATAAGCAAGAGCATCATCTTCATTCATCCATAACTTTACTCTTATCCTTTTCTTGAGCACACACCTATATGGTTGGTTGGAAAGGGTGAGATTTGTAATATCCATCATTTTCTGTAAATAGAAATAGAGGCCAAACTGACAGTTATGAGATAAGATAATACCCAAAAATAAAAGTACAGAAAGAGAAGATGTCAATGGACCAAAGAAACCCTGGTCAATGTAGTCCTAAGGCTTTAAAATTACAAATAATGTAAGCCAATGACGTAAATGTCATTAAGTGCAAAGACTAGGGATAATATGGTCATTGAATTAAAAAGGACCAGAACAAAAGTCAAAAGTCAAAGTCAAAGTCAACTCTTTGCCCAAAATTTACAGATACCCAATGGATAGAGCCCGACTCAGTAAGTCTAACGGTGATTCACGGATTTCCGTGATTCGGACCCGAGCTCCGTCTATAGAATTTTGAAGGGCGAAAAGAGGAAAAATAATTATTTGAAGTACCAAGAGCCCTCCAAAAATTCCGAGAAAAATACGGAAAATCCAATGAACATTATAGTATTTGATAAAATTGTTATCCAGTGTACAGTCAAGGCGATTTTCCCGAAAATTGGGAAAAAGACCCGAAAATCCCTGAAATATAATTTATTTCAAAAATTAATTTTGAGCAATCTAGAGGGTATTTTGGGAAAAGAAAAAGGGCATGAGAATCAGTGAAAAATGTAGTATTTTTCAAGGCCCTAAAAGAATTTTTCCCCTCCGATTGCATATTTTCAGGGATTTCGGACCGGATAGATAAATCCTGTAAAAAAATGCAAGGAAGCCAAGGGTATTTCGGTAATTATGAAAATGTTAAGTCAAGATGAGAATATGGAGATGAAAATAGAGAGAAAATACCTCCAAGAAAAGCAGAAAAAGTTTTACCGGAGAAAAGTCAAGTTTTCTCGTAAAACGCGTA
>JANTPZ010150032.1:0-20300 GCA_025593235.1 Vachellia pachyceras
CGATTTATGTTACCCTAAAAAAATTAGTCACAGTGGATGTATCCATTCAATTCTAAGAGAGTAAAATGTTTAATTCCTTTAACCCTAATCTAGTTCGAAAAAAAGATGTGGCAATTTTATATAAATATAGATGAATACGTTTTTTAAAAAACTGGATTTATCTAATCCTCTAATAAAACTGAGTCACAATGGATGTTTCCATTCAATTCTAGGAGAGTTAAATGCTTAATTCATTTAACCCTAATCTAGTTCCAAAAAAATGGGGCATTTTCATGTCCATATAAACGAATATGTTTTAAAAAAACTCGATTTATGTTACCCTAAAAAAATGAGTCACAGTGGATGTAACATTCAATACTAAGAGAGTTAAATGTTTAATTCCTTTGACCCTAATCTAGTCCAAAAAAAGATGTGACATTTTTATCTAAAAATAGATTAATACATTTTTAAAATACTGGATTTATCTAATCCTCGAATAAAACTTAGTCACAGTGGATGTTTCCATTTAATTCTATTTGAGCTAAATGTTTAATTCCTTTAACTCTAATCAAGTTGCAAAAAAGATGTGGCATTTTTATGTTCAAATAGATGAATAAGCTTTTTTAAAAAAACTCGATTTATGTTATCCTCAATAAAAATTGAGTCAAAGTGGATGTATCCATTCAATTCTAAGAGAGTTAAATGTTTAATTCATTTAACTCTAATGTAGTTCCAAAAAAAGATTTGGCATTTTTATCTAAAAATAGATGAATAGGTTTTTAAGAGAACTGGATTTATGTAACCTCTAATAAAACTGAGTCACAGTGGATGTTTCATTCAATCCTATTAGAGTTAAATTTCAATTCCTTTAACCTAATTTAGTTCCAAAAATAGATTTGGCATTTTGATTTCCATATAGATGAAAAAGGTTTTTAAAAAACCCCGATTTATGTTACCCTAAAAAAATGAGTCACAGTCGATGTATCCATTCAATTCTAAGAGAGTTAAATCTTTAATTCCTTTAACCCTAATCTAGTTCCAAAAAATGTATCATTTCTATGTCCAAATAGATGAATAAGTTTTTTAGAAAAACCCGATTTTTGTAACCCTCAAAAAACTGAGTCACATTAGATGTATCCATTCAATTCTAAGAGAGTTAAATCTTTAATTCCTTTAACCCTAATCTAGTTCCAAAAAATGTATCATTTCTATGTCCAAATAGATGAATAAGTTTTTTAGAAAAACCCGATTTTTGTAACCCTCAAAAAACTGAGTCACATTAGATGTATCCATTCAATTCTAAGAGAGTTAAATCTTTAATTCCTTTAACCCTAATCTAGTTCCAAAAAATGTATCATTTCTATGTCCAAATAGATGAATAAGTTTTTTAGAAAAACCCGATTTTTGTAACCCTCAAAAAACTGAGTCACATTAGATGTATCCATTCAATTCTAAGAGAGTTAAATCTTTAATTCCTTTAACCCTAATCTAGTTCCAAAAAATGTATCATTTCTATGTCCAAATAGATGAATAAGTTTTTTAGAAAAACCCGATTTTTGTAACCCTCAAAAAAACTGAGTCACATTGGATGTATCCATTCAATTCTAAGAGAGTTAAATGTTTAATTCCTTTAACCCTAATTTAGTTCCAATCAAAGATGTAACATTTTTATCTAAAAATAGATGAATAGGTTTTTAAGAAAACTGGATTTATGTAATCCTCTAATAAAACTGAGTCACAGTGGATGTTTCCATTCAATTCTGTTAGAGTTAAATGTTTAATTCTTTTGACCCTAAGTTAGTCCCAAAAACAGATTTGGCATTTTGATTCCTAAATAGATCAAAAAGGTTTTTAAAAAACTCGATTTATGTTACCCTAAAAAAATTAGTCACAGTGGATGTATCCATTCAATTCTAAGAGAGTAAAATGTTTAATTCCTTTAACCCTAATCTAGTTCGAAAAAAAGATGTGGCAATTTTATATAAATATAGATGAATACATTTTTTAAAAAACTGGATTTATCTAATCCTCTAATAAAACTGAGTCACAATGGATGTTTCCATTCAATTCTAGGAGAGTTAAATGCTTAATTCATTTAACCCTAATCTAGTTCCAAAAAAATGGGGCATTTTCATGTCCATATAAACGAATATGTTTTAAAAAAACTCGATTTATGTTACCCTAAAAAAATGTTGAGAAGCAGTTACAGCGGTTCGGGTTGAGAGGATTTAGTAATGCTCGAGTGTTAGGGTTCGAGTGTTAATGAAAAAGAAGGCTTAAGTAACCAGAAGCTACCAGTGCTCGAGTGTTGATAAGTAGTGCTCGAGTGCAAAGTGTCAGTGTTCAAGTGTTGAAAACTGAAGATGAACAGACAAAGCAATACTCGAGTGTTAAAAACTCATGCTCGAGTATTGCACTTCAGTACTCGAGTACTGAGTTTCAATGCTCAAGTGTTGAAGTCTTGGACTATACTAGCATATAAAAGATATCAACACTCGAGAATGAATAAACTTGCACTCGAGTGTTATACTCTAGTGCTTCAGTACTGTTTCACAGTGCTCGAGTATTGAGATTTTTGAGTATAGGAAACTTACTTTGCTCGAGCATTAAAGTTGAATGCTCGAGTATTACCTGTACTTCTACCATTTACTCGAGTGCTAACTGCCAGTAATGAATCAAATGCCTTACTTTGCCTGAGTACTCGAGGGTTCTGCTAGTTGTGCTCGAGTATTCCACCGTATGCTTCCAAAATTTGAATTATTACTCGAGTTTCAAGCATTTAATACTGCAAGTGCTTGTTCAAAACACCTGCAAAAATTTGAAAAAAAACTCCAAAGCTTAAGTTAGTAAAAGTTAATCATCAAAACAACTTTAAATCAACATTAAACAATTTTTACTTACAATTCATTGGGATTTACCATTCCCTATTCTCTTCTAATAATTACAAATTGTTCTTTGGCCAATGGTTTTGTAAAAATATGTGCCACTTGAAGATGAGTTGGAATGAATTCAACTTTGATATCCTTCTTTTGCACATGACCCCTTATGAAATGATGCCTAATGTCAATGTGCTTGGTTCTTGAGTGATGCACAGGATTCTTGGTGAGATTGATGGTGCTGGTGTTGTCACAGTAAATTGGAATTTCATTGAACACCATTCCCAAATCTTGAAGTTGCTACTTCTTCCATAAGACTTGAGCACAACAACTTGTAGCAGCAATATATTCAGCTTCTGTTGATGATAATGACATAGTTGATTGCTTTTTACTAAACCAAGAAACCAAGGCACCTCCAAGAAATTGACATTGACCATTGGTACTCTTTCTGTCAGTTTTGTAGCCAGCATGATCTGAATCTGAATAAGCAATCAATTGATCATTTTCTCCTTTTGGATATCAAATTCCAAGATCAATTGTTCCAGCAAGATATCTAAAGGTTCTTTTCACATTTTCAGAGTGAGATTCTTTTGGAGCAGATTGATATCTTGCACACATTCCAACACTAAATTGAATGTCTGGCTTGCTTGCTATGAGATAGAGAAGGGATCCAATCATTCCTCTATATCTTTTAATATCATAGTCTTTTCCATTGATATCTGCATCAAGGAGTGTTGTTGAACTCATGGGAGTATCAGCACTTTTGCATTGATCCATTCCAAACTTTTTTAGCAACTCTCTGAGATATTTGGCCTGATTTATGAAGATTCCATTCTTTCTTTGCTTGATTTGAAGACCAAGAAAGAAATTCAATTCTCCCATCATGGACATTTCAAATTCAGCCTGCATCATCTTAGTAAACTCTTGACAAAGATCATTGTTAGTGGCACCAAAAATAATGTCATCAACATAAATCTGTACAACTAACATGTTTGATTTTGAATGTTTAATAAATAATGTTGTATCAACTTTTCCTCTGACAAAATCTTTGTTGATTAAGAAATTACTTAATCTTTCATACCAAGCTCTTGGAGCTTGCTTTAAACCATAAAGAGCTTTATTTAGTTTGTAAACATAATTTGGTTTGGAAATATCCTCAAATCATGGAGGTTGTTCAAAAAAAACTTCTTCCATGATAAAACCATTTAAGAAAGCACTTTTGACATCCATTTGAAATAATTTAAAATCCATTATACAGGCAAAAACAAGTAACATAATCAATGCCTTCTTCTTGATTATAACCTTTTGCAACCAATCTTGCTTTGTTTCTAACAATAATTCTTGATTCATCAAGTTTGTTCCTAAAAACCCATTTTGAACCAATAATTGGATGATCCTTGGGTCTAGGAACTAAATCCCAAACTTGATTTCTTTCAAATTGATTTAATTCTTCTTCCATAGCTATTATCCAATCATTGTCAGTTAAAGCTTCCTCAACATTCTTGGGCTCTATTTGAGATATGAAAGCTGAAAATTAAGCCTAATTAAATCTTTTTTTGGTACGTACACCTTCACTCACCTCTCCAATCACTTGATTGATAAGATGATTGCGGATGTACTTCCAGGCTCTTGGTTGAGGAGATTGAGGAAGTTCATCTGATTGTTCATTTTCAAAAACTTGAGATGGCTAACAATCAGTTGAGCTTTCTTTGTTTGGATTTCCAAAATCTTTTAAAATAATAATTTCTTCATCAACATCAGATTTTGTAAGAGGATTAGTTTCAACAAACACCACATGCACAGACTCCTTTACCACACAAGTTCTTTTGTTAAAGACCCTATAAGCTTTACTCCTATTTGAGTAACCAAGAAACAAACCTTCATCAGAATTGGGATCAAACTTACCAAGATTATCCTTACCATTATTATGAATGAAGCATTTGCTCCCAAATACATGAAGGTGTGACATATTTGGTTTTCTTCCCTTGAATAGCTCATATGCTGTCTTTCCAAGTGAAGGTCTTATGTATGCCCTATTTGAGATGTAGCAAGCTGTGCTTAGAGCATCTGCCCAGAAGACTTGTGACACTTACTTCTCTGTCATCATTGCTCTCGCTATATCAGCAAGCACCCTGTTCTTTCTCTCCACCACTCCATTATGTTGAGGAGTTCTTGGTGCTTTCTCATTTTGGACCTTTTTGGCAAAGACAGAGAATAATTCAAAGGTTTCACTTTTAGAAGCTAAGAATATGGTCCAAGTGAATCATCTCTGGGAGCTCTGAGTTGAATGTTTAGCTTCTCTTTATCAATGGGAAAATCTTTCTTGTTGATGATGAAGCATTCTAAAGAGTGAAATATTACCCAATTGCCTCTGTCTGTGCTCTGGCTAACACTGAGAAGATTGTGGCAGAGGCCTTCTACATGATATACATCTTTCACCGAAGCTCTATTTGAATTAGCAATTTCTCCAACTCTTGTGATCTTTCCTGACTGGTTTCCTTCAAAACTTACTTGGCCTCCATCTTTAGCTTTCAGGCCGATAAATCTTCTCTTGTCACCTGTCATGTGTCTTGAGTATCAACTATCAATGTACCATTTGTTTGCTTTGGATGCTCTAAGACATACCTGCAGAAAAGTTATTTGGTTGCTTTAGGTACCCAAGTTTTATTGGGTCCTTTGATGTTAGTGTTTAGTGCCTTTGGAATATAAGTTCCTTTTGGTACCCACTTGTAAGTGCCTAATGCTTTGTTTTTCATGAAAAAACAGTTTCTAGTTCGATGACCTTTTCTATTACAGTAGCTACAGAAAGTAAAGGGTTCTGAGGAATGAACTGATTTTTGGAAATAGTTCAAATAATTCTTGTTGCCATGCTTTTTCTTTCCTTCATGAAAATCACTTTGAGGAGTATATCCTATCCCACTTCTATCATTTGTGACTTTTTGGTTTTTCAAAATTACTTGAAGCATTTCACTGCCCTGAGTGAATTTCTGAAGAGCTTTGGATAACTTCTCATTTTCATTTTTTAAATCATTGCATTTTGAGCAAATACTTGTGACAACAGAAGTTTCAAAAGGTTTTTCTAGTTGTTTAACCCTTTTTCTTAAGAGAGATAATTCTTTAGCAAATTTAAGTAACTCAATATGCATTTCATTATATTCCTGACGTAATTCATCATAGCTAGGTTCAGCAAATACCTTTTCGATGTCAGTTTCTTCTTCCTGAGCCACAAGACAAAGATTGGCTTCTTCTTCTGCATCACTCTCCTCTTCTCCTGAGCTGTCATCCCAAATGCCTAAGACATATGCCTTTTTCTTTTTGAAGAATTTTGGCTTTTTTCTTTTCTTTTTCTTTATTTTGAGTAGCTAGCTGAGGGCATCAACTCTCAGATGGCCAGGTTTATTACATTCATAACATATAATTCTGCTTGAAGTTCCTTTTTGTGGCCTTTGGGAGTTTTGGTCCTTTCTGTACATTCGTCTAAATTTTCTGACGACCATTGCCAGTTCTTCATCTTCCACATCTTCTTCATCCTCTAATTCAAGTTCTTTTTCTTTCTCTTTGATGGTTTTGAGTGCTAGCCCCTTCTTCTTCTCATCAATGTTTATCAATTCCTTGTTGAACTTTTGCTTGCTTACATACTCAGCAAGGCTTCCAAAAAGGGCTGCAACTGAGGTCATTGATTCACAGTGGGATTCATCTATGGCTGTGACCTTGGCTTCCTATTTGCTTGACACAACATTTAAAATTTTTCTTACTTGAGAGCGTTGATCATATATCTTGCCAAGGGCTGCTAGTTTGTTGATGAGATGAGTGTGACGTATTTGAAATTCTGCAATAGTTTCTTCCTCTCTCATTTGGAGCTAATCATACTCAGTGGTGAGCATGTTAACTCTACTTTCTTTTATAGCCTCTGTGCCTTCGTAAGCTATCTCTAGAGCATCCCACATGTGTTTTGCAGAAGGGAGTGTGCAGACTTTGAAGAAAGCATCTTCATTCAGAGCTACTTGCAGCATTAGTACAGCCTTTCTGTTGAGATGAACTATTCGGAGATCTTCACTATCAAACTCAGGACGAGTTTTAGGAGTTAGTCCATCTTCCACTTTCATATACACATAGTTTCCCTGTTCAAACACATCCCATAAATAAATGTCAGTAGCTAAGATAAAGTTTTGGAATTTGATTTTCCAAAAAGAGAATTTTTGGCTGTTGAAGGCTGGAGGTCTAGTAATAGATGCTCCGTCAGTGAGAATGTGTTCGCCAAATCCTGCCATGGATCTCTCTTGAAACTTCTAAGTTCTTTACACAAGAGACCTGCTTTGATACCAAATGTTAGAACAGGATTGACCAAGAGGGGTTTGAATTGGTCTAATATAAAAATTCAAGAACTTTAAACTTCACAGAAATAAAAAGCAAAGTCACCGAGAGAGAAAAAAATATGAACACAGAGATTTATCCTGGTTTGGTCTCCTTGACCTATGTCCAGTCCTCAGGGCACCCCCAAGATTTCCAAATCCACTATCAACAGCAAATCAGGCTTCACAAGCCTTTACAATCTGGGAATCATTCCCCCTTTCTCTTTTCACTATAACAGAGTATGACACTCACTCAAGGCCCCATCCTTGAGTTACTCACAAGTTTACAAAGTATTTTGGCCTTAGATAACTCTCTCAAAAGAGTAGATGGCTAATAATGAAGCTGAGAATGAATTTAATGAATGATTACAGTGAACGTAGTAAATGTAGACTTTAATGCTCAGGATGTTCGTCTACTTCTGTAATAAATGCTGGTCCTTTTATAGTTGAGACTTAATGAAATGCCCGTTAGACTGCATTCAATAGCCATTACTCTCATCAATGACCGGTGGCTTCTGCATTAATGGCATTTAATGCTTCTGAGTTAGAGGATGATGAATGTTGCAGAATAACATTAAGATCTCTGAGCCTCAAACCATGCTTTGCCTCTTTCCTCATTGATTGTCTCAAGCTGCTGTATTTATGGGAAAGGTTAGAATTCAAAAATATTGTTACACAAATAAGGAAAGTAGGTGTAAAGTGTAGGTGAGGTGTGTCAGACACAAAGATGTTAGAGAGAGAGAGACAGTGCTCGAGTATAAGGTTTTGATGCTCGAATGTTTGCTCAAAATATTTCAAAGAAAAGTTTAATAATTTGATGCAATGCTCGAGTGTTATGTGAAAGTGTTTTGAAAAGAATCAAATACTCGAGTGATAAATCTCAGTGCTTGAGTGTTAATAATACTTTCTAGGAATACTCGAGTATTCTATGCAAGTGATGAAAAATAATTTTGATAAATTATAATACTCGAGTGATGAAATAATGATTCTCGAGTGCTAGTAATGCTGGAAGTAAATGCTGGAAGTATTGAGATAGAGTATTGATGAACAGTGAAAATTTTCAGCTTGATACTCGAGTGATAGAAATCTGGTACTGAGTGTTAGTAGTGCTAGTAGGCAATACTTACAGTGTTGAGTGAAAAGTCACAATACTCAAGTGCTGGAAATCTGTGCTCGAGTGTTGGCTCTGTTGGAAGCTTTCACTTGAAGTATCACTTGGCAGCACTGTCAAAAGTATCAACACTCGAGTGTTGAAGAAGCAGTGCTCGAGTGTTGGTTGTGCTATCAGCCAATGCTGGAAGTGTTATCTGACAGTATTGAGAAAGATAGTCAACACTTAAGTGCTGAAATTCAGTACTCGAGTATTAGCAATACTTTCAGCCAATACTTGAAGTGTTGACTTAAAGTGTTTTCAAAAACCTCAATGCTCGAGTACTGGAAACCTAGTGCTCAAGCATTGGCTCTGCTATCAGCCAATACGTGCAGTGTTCACTCAGAGGATAGTCTAAAAACTCATTTTCAAAGCACAGTACTCGAGTGCCACATTCCAACACTCGAGTATTGACAATACTTCATGTCAATTGAAGTGTTACCTAGGAGCACTGAATTTTCTTAAGGTAAAAACCTGCAGTGCTCGAGTATTGGATTCCACTACTCGTGTACTGTCAATACTTTGACAAAACACTCGAGTATTTTCAAGAAGTACTGATTCAATACTCAAAGCTTGTGATTAAAAAAATCATTTTGCAATTTCTTAACACAATTTTGTTATCATCAAAACAAGTATCAACAGGGAAGTGCTGCCCAATTTTCCATTTGATATAGGAGAGTTAAAATCAAGTTATACCATGCATGAATATGAATTTGGGAACAAGAATCAAGTGGTATACGTGATGAAAGTTGAAAAATCACATTTATGGAAATTGTGTGAGTGTCTCGGCCTGTGCTGGTTCTTGAGGAAGGAAGTTACTTTTGATGATTTTGATGCTTCCAATGAGTCTAAAATGAGTTTTTGTGTAGGGTAAAAGTGGTCACAAGTTTGTGGAAGCATTGGAAGACATAAGAGACAAATTTGATGTCTTAAGACTTATGTAATTCAAGAGATAGTTTAAGAGAGGTTTACAATGATTTTTGTCTTGGTAATAGCATATGTTTAATGGCCATTATGTTGACAATTGTGTAGGCTAAAGTTTGATGCAAGAGAGTGATCCCCAAAGCAAACAAGAGAGCATCAAATTAAGGGGAAATTAAAGACACAAGGTAGCAAGACCTTCTAACCCTAAGCTTGATTGCTTTGAAAATGTGTATGAATTATGCATGACTTGTGTTGAAAATTTGTGATGATTGAAAGTGTGAATATGTGCTTTTGTATGCTATGGCCATATCCATTTCATTGTTACATGTTGCACTTTTATGAATTCACACTTTATTGAAAGTTGTCATGCAATTTTATGATGTGTGTTAGAAAGTTTTGCTACTGAGATTTCCAAAAATCTCACTCTCGCCCATTAACCATTTTTAGATGGAAGCTTCCCAAAGGGTAAGAAGAAAATGAATGATGCTTAAAGCAAGATTTGCATGTGTAGGAGTGTGGACTTATGTTGTAAACTATATGCTTATTCTTTAAGAATTGTAATGTGATATGTAAATGTAACTCATGTATGTGTAATGGACTCATGATAAATAGTGAATGCCCTAGAATACCTAATCCCTAAATACTAATCAAAAGGTTTAGATATGATGGTTTAGGAGGTTAAGATGGGCTGAAATTTGGCCAAGTGCTGTAAGTAAAGTTGGTCAAACCACCTATTTTGGCCCATCATGAAATAGAGTAAATGAATTCCAAATGAGTAGAAATTTTACAGAAAAATATTTCACATTGCAAGCTTTAAAACAAGCTAAATATCATTGTAATTGGAATTTTTCATAGAAAGTTATGGCTGTCCAAAGTTGGCGAAAAATCACAGAAAATACTAGGAAAAATGAAAAATTACCATATGAACAGTACATTTTCACGAAATAATATGTACCAATTGGACTAGTTACTGTTCAAATCAGTATTTTTCCCTCATAAAGGAATTTGTAAGCTTCAAATAAAAGTTGGAACAACCTGATTTTGATTTTTCTAGAATTAGTTATGAATTTTCAAAGTTGGCTCAAAAAACTGTGATTAGTAAATTTCCTAAAAATGAAAGTTTTCAATTTGGTCCCTTTTGACAATATAAGTTGTTTGAGGTCATTAATTGGTTCCTAATCATTGTAGCAGAAGTTAAGAGGGATAAATAAGAGGTGTTACAGGAAGCCTAGGGAATGGCGATACATGAGAGAGAGAAAATCTCCAGAAAAGTAAAAAGGAAGTAACCCGGATAAAGCTACTTTACCGAAGTACGTGTACCCAGATCAAGTAACTGGATAGTAATGGAGCAAGTTGGCCCAACCAAGTCTTAGAGGAGAAGCTATAGATTACTTTTTATGAAGCAACAAGAGCTTGACAAGTGGCACAAGAACAACTATAGAAACCAAAACTTGGTCCCCAAGTTTCAATCTCTACCACTAATTTTTCAAGAGGCTTTTTACATAAGCTAAACACTCCTTCTCTCTTCTCATTAATTTGGCCAGCTACTATCCCTCCTCCAAGCTGAAATTTTCGCCATTTGAGAGCTCAAGAAGAAGAGAGAAAATCTTCACACAACAAGTTAACTCATCCAAGCAACCAACCCTTTACATTTTCCTACTCCTTCCAACTTCTACTACCTTCCTCTTGTATTATTTTCTTGAGTAAATCCCTCTTTTTGAAGATGAAAATTTATGGTTTCAAGAGATGAAAAAGAAAAAGAGAAGGTTTTAGAATCAGTAAATGGTTACAAGCTCTTCCTTGAGTAATAAAGAGTATTTTGATGTATGTATTGATGTGGTTTGGTTGTGGTTGAAATTTTTGAAACCCTAAGATAAGGGGGTGCTGTCCACTTTGAGAGGGAAGGGGGAAGAGTTGTGTTTGATCTATATGATGTATGGATAGTGCTTTGGAAGCATGTATATACAAGAATACATTAACAAAGTTTGAAAAATCCAAACTCCCTCTTTGTTCTGTTTTTCGGAAAAATCAAAATAAATAGATGGAGTGGGATTTTGATGGTTCTAATGCTTTCAATGGCTTTAGAAGGAAAATTTGTGTAGGGTAAAAGTAAGAAAAGTATTTGGGAAGCTTTTGGAATCAAAAGAACAAGTTACAAAGCTTTAAGGGTTTTGAAAGAGCAATATATGTGATATTGCATTTTGAAGATGTTTCTTGCCTTATTAGTGGCTGGAAATTTATGAACCTATTATTGTATGGTGTTTAGGAAGTTAAGCACCCAAAGAACTCACTAGAAATTTAGCAAAAAAGGACTCAAGTTACAAGGGAATTAAAGAGACAAGGTAGCAAGATTACTAACTCTTCAAAGCTATTTTATAAACTTGTGTGAATGGTGCATTATTTTATGATGTATGAGCTTGTGTTATGTGTATGATATGTGACTTTGATTGCTATGGCCATATACATGTTAATGTAAGGTTTGAACATGTCACATGCACCTTGATCATACACACAATTTTTAAAAGCATTACATGCACATTCACAAGTTTTTGTTAGTTAGTTTTGCTATAAGATTTGCCTAAATCTCATTATTCCCCAACTAACCATGTAGGTGGAAGCTCAAGAAAGGGTAAAGAAATTATTATTGATGAATAAAGATGATGTTCTTGCTTGTGTAAATTTTTTTGAAATGATGGAAAATGTGTATTTGCTTTAAGTTAAGCATTTGTTCGTATGTAAATATAAACTTTTACATGGATGATAGTGAAAGTATGTGGATGCATGCATAATACCATTTAAAGAAAATAGACAATATAAGCATGCAATAAAAGGGATTCACAAGTCAAAAGAGGTTTCCTAAGATTTTACAAAAAAAATCAAGTTTTCAAGTCAAGAGGGTTTTAAAGGCCCTGAAAACTTATCTGTTTTGAATGGCAGGAAAAATAGCAATTGAAGTCCAAATGAGCTAAAACTTTGCAATTAAATACTTAAAATCCTAAGATTTAAAATGATATAAATTTTGTGAAATTTTGATGTGTACTTTAAGAGATATGATTTTTCCAAGTTGAGGGAAAATCTGGAAAAAAACTGGAAGTGACCATATGAACTAAATTTTTATGGAATAAACTTATTCAAATGGGAAGGGATTTGGACCAATGAGTATGTTTTCCCAATAGAACACTTAATAAGCTTCAAAAAAATTGGAACCACTCAGTTTCAATTTTTCTATAATTAATTATGATTTTTCAAAGTTGGATCAGAAATCTGGAAAATTGACCTGTGAACAGTAACATCGTTTTTTCGTTTTTAAATTTTCAAGTTCACTATATTAGTCAATTTAAGGTATCTAAGGCCTAAGAGTGGTTCAAGAGTGAGCTATTATGAAGCTTCTAGGGGTAAATAAGAAGTGTCACAGATAGAGCATAACTCACTAATCAAAACTGTGGGCCCCGAATTTTTGAGTTTCAATCCAAATTTCTGTCTATAGAATTTTGAAGGGCAGAAAGTCGAAAACAATTATTTGAGATATCAGGAGACCTCAATTAGTTGAGTTCAGAACATAGAAAAATAAAGTGAATTTTATAGTATTTTATAAAATTATTACCCAGTATACGATAAAGGGGAACACCATATCGGAGGAAAAAAGACCTCAAAACCCTGGAAATATAATTTTCTTCAAAAATTAATTTCAGATAATTAGGAAGGCAAATTGAGGAAAGGAAAAGGGCTAGAGTATCAGTAAAAAATTATAGAAATTTTTAATGCCCTAAAACTAAATTGGCTCTCGGTAGCACATTTTTCAAGGGTTTTGACAGGGAGAGTAACCCTGTTAAATTTGGACGTTTTCAAGGTGTATTTCTCTAGGAAAGTAGAGAAAGATTTACTGGAATAAAGTTAATTTTACCGGTATCAGTTGTAACTGGATGAAGTAACCGAACGGTAACCGATTTAGTTAGTGTAACTGAACCCCAACCATATTTTTATCTCCCTTTTGAGCTCATAAATGCAACCAATGAGAGCTAAGCACTTGGAAGTGGTGTTGAAGAAATTGTGGCCATTAGATCAAGTGTAATAATTCAAGATCAAATCTTAACCCTTCATTCTTTTACCAAGGGATTAATTAAGCCATTTTCCTCTCTTCTTCCTCCTCATTTCTGGACAAAATTTCCAGCCCCAAATAGAGAAAAAGGACACCATTTTTGGGAACACAAGAGTGTTAGAATAGGATTTGACCAAAGGGGTGTGAATTCGTCACTTTAAAAATTTAACACTTAAAAACAAAGTGAGAACAAAGTCATATAGAGTGAGGAAGAAAGATGAACATGGAGATTTATCCTGGTTCGGTCCTCTTGACCTACGTCTAGTCCTCAGAGCTCTTTTGAGATTTCTAAATCCACTATCAACCATAAACTAAGGCTTCTCAAACCTTTACAACGAGAACTCACTCCCCCTCAAACTTTTCACTAAAACAGAGTGTTTCTTCCTCTGTTTTCTATCCCAATCTCTACCCAAATGATACAAGGTCCCAACCTTGTATTTCTCACATATTTATAATGGAAATTTGCTCAAAGAAACTCTCTTGAAAGAGAAAATAGCTAATACTGAAGTACAGAAAGAGTATTAAAAAGATTTACAGAAAGAATGTAATGAATAGCTTTGGGTGCCCAGAATGTTTGTCTCTTGATAATCTCTGTATTGAATGCCTGCTCTTTATAGTTGAGAAGTTCTTAAATGTCTGTTAGACTCTATTAATACCGTTACTCTCAATAATGACCATCTGGTTCTTCATTAATGTCATTTAATGTGGCTCGGTCAAACAGCGGTGAATGTTACAGAAGAATGTTAAAGTCTCCGAGTCTTGGACCATGCCTATGCTTTATTCCTCATTTAATGTCTCAAGCTACTACATTTATTTGAGCAGTTAGTATTCAAAATGCCGTTACACAAATAAGGAAAGTAGGTGCATAGCGTAGGTGAAGTGTGTTTGTGCTCGAGCATAGCTTTCCCAATGTTCGAGTGTTGCCTGATGATTTTCAAATGGAAGTTTAATGCTCTAACATATTACTCGAGTATTGCATGAAAGTATTTGAAAATAATCTCAATACTCGAGTATTAAATCATAGTTATCAAGTACTGACAATGCTTCTTAAGATTACTCAAGTAATCAATGAAAGTATTAAAAAGAGGAGAGTAAAAAGACTTAATACTCGAGTGATAATTCAAGGTGTTCGAGCATCAAGAGTGCTGGAAACGAGTGCTGGAGCATTTTCAAAAAGTATTGGTGAAAAGTAAAAATTTTGAGCCCAATGCTCGAGCATTGAAAACTAGTGCTCGAGTGTTAAGAGTACTTTCAGTCAATGCTTGTAGCATTCTCTTCCAGTGTTGCATGAAAAAGTTTGAATACTCGAGCACTATGATCTAGTATTCGAGCATTGGCTCTGCTAGAAGCCTTTGTTTGAGTAAAACATGACAGCATAGATGAAAAGACTCAATACTCGAGCACTAAGTTACTAGTGCTTGACTATTAGCTCTGTTGTCATCCAATGCTTGATGTACTGTCTGAAACTGTTAATACTCAAGCACTATGTTCTAGTTCTTGAGCAATGGCTATATACTTTCAGCCAATGATGGAGTGTTGACTGGAAGTAATTTCAAAAACCCCAATATTCGAGCACTGCATACCTAGTGCTCAAGCATTGGCTGTGCTTTCAATCAAAACTTGAAGTATTGTATTACAACACTGTCTGAGTGCTCTAATTCAACCCGATACTCAAGCACTGAGTGCCAGTGCTCGAGCATTGGCAACGTTCGAAGGCTTTACTCGAGTGTTGAGTTAGAGTGTTGCTTAAAAACTCATTTTCCAAGTTACAATGCTCGACTATTGAGATCCAATGCTCGAGTATTGTTCACACTTTAACTTAATACTTGAGCATACTCAGCAAGTACTGATCTAACACTTAAAAACAACTTCTAACAGTTCCAAAACTTATTTTTCATTTTCATAATTCCTTTAGCATAAGATGTCCATTTTGTTATCATTAAAACAAGGTATCAACAACGAGGAGGAAAAGCTTCAAGAACATACAAGGTAAAACACCAAACCAGCCAAACCTATACCTTTTATTAATCCTTGCAACCTCCTTTACCTTTCTAATGGATTATTTTCTTGATTAATACTCTCTTTTACAAGATTGAAAGTTAGGTTCTTGAGTATGAAAGTGAGAAAGAGAGGGATTTAGAGGAAATAATAGGTTGCAAAATACTCCTTGCATGACAGGGAGTAGTTTGGTGTATATATTGGCTTGGTTTGGTTATTATACGAATTTTTGGAAAATCAAAGTTTAATGGAAGATGCTATCCAATTTTCTATTTTATGAGGAAGTGTTTGGGATGCATTGGAAATCATTTACACAAGTTTTGAAGCTCTAGGGTCTATAAAGTTTAAGAGAGATCTTTGTTGAGTTTTCATAGTTCTCTTGACTTGGAGATGACTTGAAAATGATGATTATGTTCTTATATGATGTTTAGGAAGTTGAAAAATCAAAGAGCTTATTTGGAAAGCTAATCAAGAGAGCTTCAAGTTCAAGGGGAAATTAAGTTATCAAGGTAGCAAAATTTTCTAACCTTAACCAAAATTTGTTGTGAAATTGTTTTGAATTTAAGCATGACTCAATGTTAAACATTATGATAATGAAAGTGTGAATATATGCTTATGTATGCTTTGGCCATATGCATGTATGTGCTCCTTGTAATATCCACCCTTTACTATAAACTGAAATAGAGGCCAAACTGGTAGTTATGAGATAAGATAAGGCCCAGAAATAAAAACACAGAAAGAGAAGATGTCAATGGACCAAAGAGACCCTGGTCAATTTAGTCCTAAGGCTTTGAAATTATTAAGAATGTAAGCTAAGGACATAAATGTCATTAAGTATAAAGACCAATGGCAATATGGCCATTAGACATAAAGGGCAAAACCAATAATCAAAAGCCATGTTAGAGCCCACAAATAGAAAGCACGGAAAAAGATGATGCCGATGGGCTGGATAACCCAAAGTCAGATTTGGCTCAACGGGAGAGCTTTTATGAGAACTCCGAGTTAACCGTGCTCACCCTGGAGTAGTGTGAGGATGGGTAACCTTCTGGAAGGACCCAGATGTCATTACACAAAAAGATCAAGGGAGAAAAAGTCAATGGCGAAATGGGAATTACGAAAAGTTAGATAGTATAAGGGCATTTTGGTCATTTGACAAAGTCAAAGTCAAAAAGTCAACCATTGACAAAAATATCAGAAAAATTCACAGATGGCCAAAAGATAGAGCATAACTCACTGATTAACAGAGATTCGATAAATTGCTGAAAATCGGCCTAGAAATTTATTTATAGAATTTTGAAGATTTAATGGCTGAAAATAATTATTTGAGGTATCAGGAGATCTGAATCAGTTGAGTTCAGGGCACAGGTAAACAAAGTGAATTTTATAGTAATTAATAAAATTATTGCCCAATATAAGATTGAGGCGAATTTTCTGATTTTAAGGAAAAATGCCCGAAAATCCTGAAAATACAATTTTATTCAAAAATTATTTTTAGACAATTCAAAGGGCAAATTGAGGAAAGGAAAAAGGGCTATAGTATCAATACAAATTATAGAAATTTCTAATGCTCTAAAAGTTAATTACCCGTCAGAAATACGTTTTTCAGTGATGTTGGACAGGATAAAATTACCCTGTTATTTTTTGATGAAATTCAGGGATATTTTTGGAGAAATATTTTGCCATGTTAGTAAATGAATTACGGAGATTAAAAGAGGAATAAAGTATCTCCAGAAAAGTAAAGAAAAATTTACCGGAATAAAGTTATGTTTATCGGTAAAAAGCGTAATCGGTAGAAGTAACCGAATGGTAATCGGTTTGGTTGAAGTAACCAAGTTTCCAACCAGATTTTTACACCCATGTGCAGCCCATTATGACATCTTTATGAACACCAATAAGAAGAGAGCAAGTGTTGGTGTGGTGGATAAGTATGGACCATTAGATTAAACTTGCTTATTAAGTTTAAATCTCAACCATCCAAGTGTTTATGAAGGAATAAGTTAAGTTAAAAATCTGTCTCTTCTTCCTCCACTTGTGGCATTTTGGCAGCTCCATGGATGAAAGAGGACACCATTCTCAAGCTCAAGAAGAAGAGGAAAGCTTCACAAAAGCACAAGGTAAGAAGCTTTACTACATAATCTATACATATTCTTGATTCTTGCAACCTCCTCTACACTTCTATCAGATTAATTTCTTGATTAAACCTCTCTTTTTCAAGAATCAAAGTTAGGGTTCTTGATGGTAAAAATGAGAAAGAGAGGGATTTAGAGGAAATAAATGGTTGCAAAACACTCCTTGCATGATAAGGAGAAGATTGATGTATATATTGCTTGGGTTTGATGTTTGTATGAATTTTTGGAATCTCAAACCCTAAGAGGAGGTACTATCCAATTTCATACTTGATGAGAGAGAGTTGTTTTTGAGCTAAATAATGCATGAGAAATATTTTGGGATCAAGAATATGTCATTATATGTGAAGTTTGAAAATCTCAAGTGTGTGCTTGTGTTCTGTTTTTTGGTTAGATCTGGAACGTGGGGAAGGAGCTGGATTTTGATGATTTTGATGCTTCCAATGGCTTTAGAAGGCAAAATTGTGTAGGGTAAAAGTAAGAAAAGGATTTAGGAAGCATTAGAAATCATAAGAACAAGTTACAAAGTTCTAGGATGCTGAAATAAGTTGATGGCTTGAGCTTGATGATTATATCTTGTGTAATGTTAAGGAAGTTTAAATACCAAAGGAATCATTGGAAAAGATTAACTAGAGAGCTTGAAGTTCAAGGGGAATTAAGAGGACAAGATAGCAACACTCCTAACTTTGGCATCTACTTTGCATTGATTATATATATGTGTTAATTGCCATGTTTGTTGTGTGGTTTAGCCATTATCAAGCTTTACTTGTGTGAAAGAATGATGGTTGTTATGCAATGATTGTCTTGGCTTGGTGAAAACTTGATTGATTGTTCTTGTTACATGGCATAGTTGATTTCATTTAATAATCATGCACGTAGATGTATTATTAGAGTGTTTGTGTAACACTCCTTATTTTCCTCTATAATCATCATATTAGATCACTATTGAACCACTTTAGGGCCTTGGATAACTTAAGTTGACCAAAGAAGTGAAAATAAGAATTTCAAAACGGAGTTACTGTTCATTTGGTCAATTTCCAGATTTCTGGCCCAACTTTGAAAAATCATAACTAATTCTAGAAAAATCAAAATTTAGTGGTTCAAATTTCTATTTGAAACTTATGAAGTGCTCTATAGGGGAAAAATACCCATTGGTTCCAAAACTTACTCATATGATACAGTTTATTCCGTGAAAATTACTGTTCATTTGGTAACTTTCCAGTTTTCCAGATTTTTCTCTTAACTTTGGAAAATCATAACTCCTTATCTACACATCCAAATTGAACAAAATTTGGCTCATTTCAAAGCTTAGAATGTGTAGTATTTGACGGTAAAGTTTCAAGTCATTGGAGTTCTTTTATATTTTTCATCGCTGTTCCAAAAACAGGGCAGATTCTTGGTTTTGGAACTCTTCACTTAAGACTTTAGCTTTTCTTTAAAAATTTGCCAAGCCTCTTTTTAGATAGGTTTTATCCTCTTGCAATGCATGATAAATTCCTTAACATCCCTTAGCATTTAAACCCTTACTCATGCATGCATCATCATATATCCACTTGCTAACCAAGTAGAGGTTTATAATTACATAACTACAACAATTCTCAAACATAACTATATATAAATTTCCACAAGCAAGAACATGATAATATGCCATCTTCAATCACCATAAACCTTGCTCTTACCCTTGCTTACGCTTATACCTAAAATGGTTAATTGGGGAGGGTGAGATTTCAAAGAAATCCCAGTAGCAAACACTTTAATAATACATCGCCATGCATGATTATTAAACCAAAACATGTATGCCATTTAACAAGAACAATCAATCATGTATTCATCAAGCCAAGGCAATCATTGCATAACAATCATCATGTTTTCACACAATCAAAGTTTCATACAACAAACATGGCATTTAGCACACATGTAATCAATGCAAGGTAGATGCCAAAGTTAGAAGTGTTGCTACCTTGTCCTCTTAATTCCTCTTGAACTTGAAGGTCTCTTGATTAACTTTCCAAATGTGCTCTTGGGTATTTCAACTTCCTAAACATGATTCAAGAGCATATCTATCATTCTCATATCATCATCCATACAAGAAATCACAAAAACGCACTAAAATCCTTTCTTGCACTTTCAAGACTCTTAGCACTTTGAAACTTGTTCTTATGATTTCAAATGCTTCCCAAATCCTTTTCTCACTTATACCCTACACAAATTTGCCTTCTAAACTCAATGGAAGCATCAAAATCATCAAAATCACACTCCTCCTATCCCATACAGGTCTGAACGAAAATCTATCCATGAAAGGATAAAATGATTTTTCAAACTTTCAACATGTATAACAACATATTCTTGATCCCAAAACACTTCTCATGGATTATTTAACTCAAAAGCATCTCTTCATCATTAAATATAAAATTTGACAGCATCTTCCCTTAGGGTTTGAGATTCCAAAATTTCATACAAACATCAAACCCAAGCAATATATACATCAATCTTCTCCTTAACATCCAAGGAGTGTTTTGCAACCACTTATTTCCTCTAAATCCCTCTCTTTCTCATTTTTCCTCTCATAAACCCTAGCTTTACAGCCACCAAAAGAGAGCCAAAATCAAAAACTAAACCGATAGAAAGGTAGAGGAAGTTGAGAGGAAGAGATTGATGTATAAGTTTGGGTGGTAAGCTCTCTTACCTTGGATTTCTCAAGCTCTTCTTCTTCTTCTTCTTCTTCATGGCTATGGAGGACACCTCTTCTCCTCTTTTTGCAGCTGGAATGAGGCAGCCAAATGAGGAAGAAATGGA